>JACJUY010000332.1:236851-257943 GCA_014220935.1 Platorchestia sp. MABIK
CGATACAATTAATACATCAGTACAGTACGATACAATTAATACATCAGTACAATACGATACAATTAATACATCAGTGCAATACGATACAATTAATACATCAGTACAATACGATACAATTATTACATCAGTACGATACAATTATTACATCAGTACAATACAATTATTACATCAGTACAATACAATTATTACATCAGTGAGAATTAGCATACCCAGGGGAAAAATGTGAGGTCTCTAGCTGAGATAACGCCTTGTTGTTGTTGAAATGTCTTTTTTGGTTTGTTATGAGCCATCATATTTTCCGTTCACTGTTGTCCATTTTTTCAGAACCCATTGCTTCCTCTTCAACTTTTTTGTTTCAAAAACTTCCTTCTTGGCTCACTGTTACTATTCGCAGGAGATGATGTGGGAGGACACACTTTGTGCGTAGATTCCTCATTCCCTCATCTCCATACTAAATGGTACCTTTATTTCTCCGCTCTTTGGGGCACATAAAGGCCTAAAGAAATTAATAATCTACTCTAATCCGTGAATATTACAAAAAATTACAACATTTTCCGTTGTTTGGCTTTCTCGAAGCAAGAGTGATTATCGTTTTCTGTCGTTTTTTTTTTTTTACTGTTAAAATCATTCTCTTTTCTTTAACACGTTATTATGTTTATCTCCAATGCAGGAAATAAAGAAATGAATTTCAAGGAGCTAATTTAGGAGTGCAGTTTGATGTGTGCTGCATTCTTCTTCTTTTTTGAACAGTCACTCAAAGAAGCAGGTCCCGTTTTTTATTGTACGCCAAACCTGTGCTCCGAAATTTTTTTAGGCTTTAGAGCATTTCTCCTGTCGCAGACCCTGGTAAGAAATAGCCCTGTATTCAAATGAGTTTCATTTGAGTATTGAAGGGATTTTCCAGGTGATGAAAATCGATAGCGGAGTGCAAAAACCGATTGTTGCGCGCAGGTTCCCCAGTTCAAAATGTGACAAGGTTAGACTTGATATAAGTAGTGGTTTTGGGAAATATTTTTCACGAGAAGAATTTTCGATGTGTTAGATATTTTGGGGAGTAGCCTGAGAACTTCTTAGGTGTTTACCCTGAAAGAGAAAATTTAACTTAAACTTTAGATGCAGGGAGATTTCCAAGATCTTGAACAGATTTAATTGCAAGATTACCATAGACTCATGGTACAGATACTGATTTACGAAGAATTTGAAGTGAAGAACCAAATCCCTAGAAGGAAGAAGTAGATGCTCAAAGTTTCCTTCAAGGAATGTGCGTTTCTCGTAGTGATCGCAAAAAAGGTAACGCTTTTCGTTCTGAATTAAACCTTTTTTATTCCTTCTGGGGCCTTCTTTCGGGTCTCGAAGAGATCGTTAAGCCTCTCAAAATAATCTCAATTTCAACGGTGAGACAGAGGGTGAAAGCTCTGTTCTTGTAGCTAAAGCTAATCATAATTCTGACACGCAAAATGCAGCCCGTGAAGGCTTTTCCGAGTTTTAGGTGACGGCGAATAATTATAATTGTTTGACTGAGTAGCGCGTTTTAAATATTTTGTCCATAGAATATTCAAGTCTTTTGTTGATCATGAGCATTACTTACAGACCTGATAAAGAGTATTATTTTGCTGTAGTGTACTGATATACATTTGGATGTTGTGTTTATAAAAAGTTTGGTTGTTTGGTTTCTTGTGCGTTGTTTGGTCTTGTATGGGACTGGACAGTGGCATTAGTTAATGATGCCCACTAAGTCAGTCGTTTCAGCGGGATATAACTATTGTATCTATGTGAATTAGTGCTCCTACGGGGAAGATGAGGGGTACTGAGTTGAAAATTAGGTAGGCCTCCATTTTGTTGCAATTGAACAGGTTGCTTGTTTTATTACGGTTTTTTTTTCGGTTCACTGCTGTTTTATTATTCAACTCCTATTTCCATCTTCTTCAACTTTTATTTGTTTCATAAACTTTTGCATGGATTTTAACTTCCAGGGGATTTTATGTGTGAGCACAAATTGAGCATAATTTCAATTGTTTGAACTCAATACTAAGTGGGCCTTCCTCTTTCCTTTCTTTGGACGCCTATGTTGAGATTAAGCTTGCTTAAAATCTGGTCTCTGTAGACCGAGTGTGGAGACTACCTCAGTAACGAAAAGTGATCTTTCACGTTTCGTATTTCCTTGAAATCGTGCGAACGAAGTGGCGTATTTCCCTTTAAATTCACGCTCGTCTCTCGACCGATGAACGGTAAAAGAATTTCCTGTTTTAGAGTCGGTGTTCTCGAGAGATTTCGGGTGGTGGGATGTTGAGGAAAGGCAGGTCTCGTTCAATTAAAGCAATGAATGGACTTAGGAGGCCTTGACAAGGCGATAAATGTTACCCCTGAATGTTGTAGCGCTGTCTTTTTTTCTTGCGAGTCTTAGCACTATTTGAGAGAAGCTCCTCTCCGCGCTACTACCTTGGCGTCTCAGAAAGTAATTGTCTGCTGACCTTGGCAAGTAAATGAGTTAAAAGTACCCATGGCATCGTTGAAGTTTAATTAGACTTTGTGAACAGAGTTTGAAAATTTTGGACTCCGTAGTATATCTTTCACACACAGTGTATTATAAAATCGAAACATGCTAAATATTGATTTACGCATCTGATCTTCCATCCCTGACTGCATAAGTACCTTGAAAATACCGTGCTGAAGCTCTAAATTAATTACTGGTTCATTCCATTATTCAGGCTCTAGCCTGAATAATGAAAGTGTATTATTACCATTTAAGTATGTTGTCATTTACATTTATAAAATAGAAATGATTAACGGTTGGCTATTTGTTTAGCTCATCAATTGCTTACAATTTGAATTTCTTACGTTTGTATTTCTGCAAAGATCAGATCACATCAGTCTGATTTTCATGTGCTTTCATTTTTCTATCAAAGCGTTTACCTGCTTTAATTCGCCGGACACGGTGATACTTTAATCATTCCTATTAAGTGTAACCCAAGAGAGACTAGCGTGAGCGAACATAGGGTTTCATTTTCAATTGTGGGGCCGTCACAGGGCAGTTTTTGCGTACATCCTCTCTTGACTTAAGAGTTAATCCTATCGAATTACTCGCAAAGTCTCGTCCTGAGGACGGACTTTTCAGCTGCTTATTTAATTAAGTGAAGCTCGTCGAGCTCGGCAACCCGGAAGGGGAACTCGAGAGCGACGAATTTTTTTACAAAAGGCGATGCACGTCGGATCGTATAAGAAACCAAAGCATTTCGCTGATCTTCTGAGAAATGGCGACAATTCGAAAGGCTAGATCTGGATCAAGACCGGCAGTGAAGAAGTGCACCTGATTTTTGCGACAAAACTTCCTTTGGAAAGAAGGATTTTGAGAAAAATTAAGATTTAGTGGAAAGTCAGACGTTCTTACGACTGTGTTTTTTCCCAACGTTACGATCCCCAATGGAAGTTGTGTCATGTTTACGTCCGGCGTGCTGCAAGGCACAAATATGAGATGTGTAATTTTACTAAGTTCAACAAATTATATCAAGCTGAAGTAGCTGAATTATTTTTTTAGAATAAAAAACCCCGAATTATGTTTGAAAAAGAACATTATAGATAGCCAGAATATTTGATCAAAGTGAGTTCAAAGTTAACTGTTCAAGAGTTGTAAGTTAAAACCTAGTGCAGTAGAATAAACCCCTCCATCATTAGAAGAACACTAGTAAAAATATTTTGAAATTCAGTGTGTCCCAGAAGTAGTTTAACAAACAATTATTTGTATTTCTTTTTTATGTTTCAGATTTAAACTGATATGAGGGAAAACTAACAGTACTAGAAAGAGTTCAATTGGCCAAAGATCAATAATCAATGAGGAATGATTAATGGAACACGAGTTCAATGATGAATAAAATTCATTAACGTGTGTATTTATATAAAAACCTGGATTGTTAGGTAAGCGACGAATCGAAACTGTTGTCTCGTTCATTCGAAAAAGTTGTTCTGAAATTTAATCAGTTGGCGAACTCAAGAAATTAAAATTATTAAGCCCGTTATTATGCGAACTAACTTCCATGTAATATCGCGTATTATGTTCAACAAGCTTTTCTTACTTTATTCAGATTTTACTTCTCTCCGAATCTACAGTTCTAGGAACATCCCAAGTTGTTCATCAGAATAAGGAGGTTTATTCGATTGGCAAGAGATCGTTCCCCTTAGGGGGATGGAACTGTTGTCTCGATTGAAATAAGCGTTCCCAGGGGGCAAATGTGAGATCCCGAGCTGAGAATTAGGTATGCCTTGTTTTTGTTGAAATAAAATGTGCTTTTAGTTTTTCAAGGATCAGCTTTTTAAAACGCTGCTGTCCTGTTTGCAGCACCTCTGACTTGCTTCTTCAATTTTTTTCTTGTTTCATGGCTTTCCTTCTTAACTTACTGTTTCTGTGCGCCAGGGATCTCGTGTGGGGACACACTTTCCACATTTCCTTAATTCCATACTAAATGGATACTTTATACATCAACCTTCTTCGGTTACACAGGCTCAAACTAACTCAGCCAATCCAATCCAATCTGGAAGTTTGGTTTTTTAACTACTCAGATTTACTCGAGGAATTTAGTAGTTCCAGTTATAGGATAACTCGCATTTCTTCGAAATCTCTAATGAATTAGGTTTCATTATCATTTTCAAAACCTTTCTACAGATAATTTGTTGAATTAGAACTCATTTCAGTCTTCGACGGTCACACAAAATTTTGACTCCATAAAGCACCTCATTAGTATTCTATGAGATAAATAGCAACTTTAACCATTTCGTCTACGTCCTGCTCGATTTCAGGAATTATTTCAAGTTTGCCATCTATGATCTCTCGTTCTGTGTTATTTGTAAGGAATTTGCTAAGCCTTGCGTTCTGACAACATGAGAGTTGGGAGCGCTTTTCTATAACAGCATTGGAGAAACCATCAGTTGCATCGTTGGAGCACATTTTTGGTCTCAGAGCAGCCATTTGCCTGATTCTTCCATTGGAAAACCATCAACAATACCTCGTAACTGAATAAATTACAATGCGTTCATTCGCCTCGAAAAATCAGTAGGTTTGTTTGTGGTCGTTTGGGTAGCAAAGAGCAGCTCTGGAGGGAGTCCTCAGAAGCGTTGCAGCCACACCGATCACAGCACAAAGGCTCTTGTCTCAGGGTGTTATCTAGTATTCAATACCCTAACTGCAAAGAGAAGTCCAAACCTTCCTTTGTGTTTATCGGCGATGAAGCTCCTGCAGCCGGGAAGAACGAGTTCTTTGAAAAATTAAAACAGGGCCATTTTTCACTTACAGAGCATTTAATAATGAGAATGAAGCTAATGGAAAAGTTGATTTTGTAATTCTAGTTGGGTTTTGTGTGTTCATCAAATGTTGCCTGCTTAGGTTTATAAAAACATTTCTCGACGTTGATGTCAAGCCTAATTTTTTCCAACTTTCACTTTTGTTCGAAAAAATGTCTGCAGCTTTTGTCACCCTGTTATTTAGCCCTCATCTTAGAGAAAATCATCCGTCCATATCTGGCCGTGTGATGTAATTTCAATACGTGATTGAATAGTAGGCTTTTGTGCAGTCAGGACTAGGAGTCCGGTGCTGGGATTCATTTAGCAATTATAGCCAAATGCTGGGCGTCAGGTCGCTGCCTTAACGAGCTCGGTTGGCTTCTGTATTTCGATAAGGAAGATTACCTCGGAAGCCTCCGGCAATTTCAGAGAAGGCGGATGTGCGCAGGTCGGACCCAACACTCTGCTGCATCCAATACCGAAGAATTCATTCGAAAAAAGAGATGATCGTTCAGAAATTGGGACGTTTCATTGCGTATATTCAAGGAGCGTTATTTTACAGAAGGTTGGGATTTATTTAACAGGAGTTTGGTCGTCATTCTTTTCACATTCTTTTCACAAATAAGCATTCTTTTCACAACTTAGAGCAACGCGGTTACTAATTGGAAGATCTCATTGCATCTTCAAAAATATTGTTGTTAGTAAATGTTTTATTCGTTTGAGAAGAATTTTCCCTTCTGTAAAATACTCAACTACCTTGAGTGTGTTTTAGCTTTCGGTTTACTCACACTGTTGTCTATTACCACTCGACTCTCGCAGTTCCATAATTTCTTTGTCAGGTGAAAAACTAATGTCCCTTTATTTTGAGAGAGCTGAATAAAGCCTTCTGAAGCTGAGAGAGTGTTGTAGCTGAATACATTTTGATGCTATTTCTCAATTTTTGTTCCGAAGAGTATTTTGCATGACTGTAGCGTGTGACGGCCATGAAAAATACGTTAACATGGGAACCTGGGTCTAGTTTTTAGTTAAATGCCAACATAAAATTATTATGATTGGCATTTCGCCGAGTAAATTTTGTTCGACCAGCCAGCAGATTTGTGGGAATTACAACCTTCCACTGTCGAGCTGATATGAAAGAAAGTGCTACATATTTGTGGCAGAATGTTAAGCTTTTTGGTTATTGTAATTAATCTAACTTGCTGGCTGGTTCATCTTTGGTACCTTGTTTTGGGGCAAGATTTTGCACCTCAAATTCAATGGAATTTCTTATTTTTATTTACTGATTACTTACGTATAAAGTCTTATTTTCTCCGTTAAAATCTGAACTACGATGAAGTTTAAAAATTCGTTGGAAAAAAGCTTTCTGTGTGTCGTTGTAATTTTCTTGTTTCTTCTTGCGCAATTTTGATGCAAGTACCTTCATCTGGATGATGCACTTCCTTCGTAGTTTCAATTGAACCTGAATTTTAGAAACTTAGTTTTTGTTTAGTTCAACATTCAATTCGTCTACTACATAGCTTTTGTAATATCGTTCATCAATAATGAGCAGGTGCAGTTGAACAAATACAAAAGAGCGTTATGTTTTTCTTTCCTCATTAGCAGTTAATATTCTTGCTCAATAGCTGTATAGCACTAAACAAGGGTGGCAAATGTGGCGTGGCTATAAAGCATTGTTTCTCAATCCATCGCTTTTGTCGTCTTAATCTTCTGCTGCTCCAGAGGACACCTAGTTTTACTACTTTGGCCTCGTAATGACAGTGCTCACATTTTTTATGAAATAAGCCATTAAGTTGGATTTTTAACTATGGTGTAATCCTCCTCACTTGCAAAGTCGGTGCCGAGTGTTCAAATGCTGGCGGTGTCTCATGCAAATCTCTTCATCCGTCTTCATCTGGTCGCTGCCAAAACAAGCATCATTTCCGAGTTCTCCTGCAGTTCTCTTTTCTTAACGACCGGCGTGATTCCCAGCAGCTCGTAGCTTCCGTGCTCTGCGAAGAGGTTCTTTTGTCTTCCAGGAGTAGCGCTGTTTCCTGCCAGACGACTGCATGGCTTGAAACTTCCTAACGATTGCGGATCCGTTTTAGAATACTCGCAAGTGAGGTTTGTTCTAGATTCCGTGAAAATCCTCAGTAATACCATAAAAGATAAAAACATTCATAGGTCTTGGTATTTCTTTTCTATTTTCTAATTAACAACTACATTTATCCGTTCCTGTGATCAGATGGAAGTACACCTATTAGCATTTTGTTACTTTCTTCAGCAACTTTAATTGTTTCAATTCGTGTGACGAAAACATGTGGTGTTAGTTCAATTGCAGCCTCATTAAGTTTGTAAGATTTCAATTCTCATTTTAAATTTTTCTTTCGTGAGTGAGTCCTTCGAGAGGGCGTCTAGTTATATTGGTTATCTGGCACAGGAAACTCGACGCTCCGGTAAATTTCTCTACACTGCTGCTGAAAAACAATTCCGCTCATGTATGTATATTAAGAAATTTAATGTTCTCAAGCTCTATAAAGTATTTTTCTGCTTTTGTTATTCTGGTTCAATGAAAAAAACATAATTATTTGTTGTCGTGCTTTTTCCCGATTTTTTTTGCCGATTTGAACCTTTTGAGGTTGCGGTGGGTATTTGAGTCAAACAGAACATTGAAAACTCGGAAACTCTTAGCTTTATGTGAATAGTCGTTCGTTCTATGTTTTTTTAATGTGCAAGGAGTGATGGGTCTTGAATATCGCAGTTATATTGATACTTATACCCATGGCAGCACTGGAATTTCCCCCTTTTAAATTGTTCTCTCCTAATGACAGCAGATCACGCAAGAGCGGAGTTCAGACGCATAGTTACGCTCGTTCTGGTATCTTCCTCTTTAAGCACACGAATGCTCTTCTCAGCGGGCGAGTAAGTTTATGGCGAGTACTGCGTCCTGGAATGCTTTGCGGACGACTTGAAATTTTAAAAGCATTCACCCCAGCTTGAACGAATGTAACAGATGGCCGATTTTTAACATAGAAGATGCTTTCGACGTCCTGCAGCGCATCTCAGTATAGAATAGAATATGACAACAGAAACGAGCGAAGTGAGATATTCTAGAGTTTGCCCCGGAGGGCAGATTTCCACTTACTTTCGAGTAGAAGACTTGCGAATGCGTGAGTGACAAGCTATTGCAGAGCTATAGCTGGTCCCTCCGCAATGAAGGGAGCCATGATCTTTGACGAACTCTCACGGAAATCAGCAACGCTGAAATAATGAGGCCTTAAGCTCATTCGGATCAGGAAACATAATATAGAGTACACTGAGGCCCAGATCTCCAAGAGATTTTTCTACAACGTCTGTATCGTGTTTATTGACATCAATGTCATTTTTTTCTTTCAAACAGTCAAATCACATGGTGTCAGTAGAAATTTGCCCTCCCAGGGTGAAAATGTGGGATCCCGACTTGAAGTTTAGGTAGGCAATGTTCATGTTGAAATGGAAAAGGTTTTTGTTTTGTTACGGACTACCCATTTTTTCTGCTCACTGCTTTTTTTTCACCAGCCTCTCTATTCCTCATCCAACTTTTACATTGTTGCATATTCTCGTTTCTTAAATTCCTATTTATATGCATAGCGGATCATGTGGGGGGACAGACCCTTAGCATTGATTTTCCGTTTCTCTGACTATGCTGAATCTTTGAAGCACTTTCACTGCGATTAAGGAGGAAGAAACTACCTTAACCTAATCTTTTTTCAATTCCCATTAAAATTTTGCCCGTAATATGTTATTGTGAAGAGATAATGTTAGATTGTTTTATATGCTTTCTACATATTTTAATTCTTATTGTTCCCAATGAAAAACACGAACGTAACTATAGCATCGGACAACGTAACAGAGTGAAGTATCAATAACCTAATTATTGTTGACATTTTCGCGGCTTTTTTCAAATATATGTGTCGTTGTTTACGTTCAAGTAGGTAGAACGAAAACAATCACAAGCTTTCCGAATATTTTGAGAATAATATTGTTATATCAATGATATCCTCTCAGGGGGATACAACTGTTGTATTTATGGGAATTAGCGCTCCCAGAGGGACTCTGTGAGGGCCCGAGCTAAACGTTGGGTGGGCTTCTTTTTTGTTTCAATAGAATAGGTTTTGCTTTGTTACGGACCATCTTTTTTCGGTTCACTGCTGTCCTGTTTTTCAGCACCTACTACTTTCTTCTTCAACTTTTTCTTGTTTCATGAACTTCTTTCTTAGCTTACTGTTTCTGTGCACCTTGTGCATAGATTCCACGTTCCCTCAACTCCATACTAAATGATGCCTTCCTCCTTCTTCTCTTGGAACATCTTTGTCGTGGTTAAGGGAGGCTAAAACTTTCTTATATAATAATAAAAATAAAAACATATCAATCATCAATAATAAAAGACGAGCGAGGACTATCCTAAGTTCTACTTTGCTGCGCAAGCTGTCGGTATTAAGCGCACTGAATAATATCCTTGAGATCCAAGAAAAGGGCTCGCTAGAGTGCGACGAGGATTACATGCGATGTAGATAAAGAAGGAGCGTAAGCGGAGATACGAGCACGCAGTGCAGTTCAGAGCTCAGAGCTCCATGGTACGACGTGTTGGCCAGCAGAAGCAGTTAACATTGGACCAAATGGTTTGATTACATTAAAAATCTACAGAACAAATGATGACCTTTTCGAACTTTTTTTTTATATACTAAAAACTGAACTTTTGCGTCAAATGTAAAGTGTGCGTTGCGCGTTAAAACCTAAGAATTTCCTGCATGAGTGACGTGTTGGCCAGCGGAAGCAGTTAACATCGGACCAAATGTAAAGTGTGCGCTGCGCGTTTGAGCCTCAGGATTTCCTGCGTGAGCGATCGGTTCCTGCATGAACTGAATTGACGTAACTCTTCGGTCTCAAGTTTACATTTTAATCCTACTGAAATACTCAAAAATTCCGACTTTGGAGAAATACTAATCCAGTTGGTAGGTGTGCATTTTGTAAACTTTTTTTATATGCTTGAAAATTGTTCCAGATATACCCTCACTGCTGAATGAATTTTGCTTTCTGCATGTTTCATGCTTCATTCTAAGTTTTTTCTTTGATGTACGCGGCTTATGAGGGGACATTTACCCAAAATCAAGGAAATGGCTGTAACGTTTGTTGTGTAGGATGTAGAACTACTAAAATTGGCATACGTATGTATTTTTGGAAGTAATTAGAGGTTGTCTCCATAACTTTTTCCTACTTTCGACACAATTTCAAAGAGAACGGGGGAAAGAGGTGGGAAGGGGGGATAAATGGGGGGAAAAAATGGGTACTTTTCGTAGAGCAATGATTTGGGTGTCATTGGATGCGCAAAGAGTTGCTGCTTGACGAGTCGGAGGATTGTTTTGATATTCAAGATAATTCCTGAGTTAAATAGGAAAAAATTTATGTAAAGAATTACAGATTGAAAAATACTAGTTAATTTTTTTACAAAATACAAAATGCCTGCAAAGTTCTCTTTATGAAATGAAGATCTATGAAAATTGGCATACGTATGTATTTGTGAAAATAAATAGAGGTCATTTCCATAACTTTTTACTATTTTTGTCATAATTACGGAGATAATGGGGAAAAATTGGGAAAAATAGGGGGTAAACGGCTATTTTTCAAAACTCATTTTCTCCGGGAGTTTTTTATCGCAGAGCAATGACTCAAGTCCCCTTGGATGTGCAAAGAGCTGCTCTATCAACTGACATAGGATTATTTGAATTCATAGTAATTTTCGATTATATTAAAAGTCTACTCAAAAACTGATGACCTTTTCGAACTTTTTATTTATTTCTTAAAAACTGAACTTTCGCGAAATTCTAACAATCCTCCAATTCGTCATGCAGCAACTCTTTGCGCATTCAATGATACCTATGTCATTGCTGTACAATAAGTATTTTCTAAGAGAGAAGACGTTTCTGAGAGGACGTTTCCTGGAATGTACCCACTTTTTTCATTTATTTTCCCTATTAGCTCCGTAATAATGGCGAAATGGAAAAACTTATGGAGACGACCTCTATTTATTTTCAAAAATACACATGGATGTCAATTTTCATAGAACTAAAGTCCGTATAAAAAACGCTACAGCAATTTCATTGATTCAGCCGATTTCTGCGTAAACGTCCCCCGTAAGGTTGAGTTGTAGGAGTGCATTATTGATTGAAAATATATTTTTATTTTTCCGTACTGGAATGTTTTTTTACTACAACTATGTCAAATTTCGTATTTGTACATCTTCAGTCTGCTATAACGCTTCGAACTTGTTGCAATCAGAAATCATTGCTTTCAAGCCGGCACTAAAATTTTTCATCACTTGGATACTAGTAACATAAAAAACCAAAATAAATCTTCGCTAAAAGCATCAAACATCAATCGTGCTCCTGTGCTGTATATCAATTTTTCATTAAAGCCTCTCGATTTCTTTATCTGCTATAGGTTCCGCTACTTGAACCATCCCAATTGAAGTGTGCTTTTCAAATGAAAAGGTCGCCATGTTTGAAATCAATACAAGTTTAATACGTTGGTATCCACTCCATTCGTTCGAGTGTTTACCATCGTGATGGCAAAACGAATCCAATTGGCGGAGCAGGTACCACCAAGCTCCAAGGTCGAAGAATGTGTTATGCAGATATGCTAGTGAGTCCAAACCAATCCTTGTATTATGCGATCTATGAGTGAACTTCAAATCTTTGTGAAGCCACGTTTGAAAGTTTCATAAGTTACTGGAATAATAATTTCAGGCTCGTGTTGTGGGAGCGCGGCAATTTGAGGTACAAAAGTTTTTGTTCGGACTGTTAATTTCGTTCATAAACATACAATTCTGAATAGAAGTAAAACAGAGTACTATCTATTTTTTGTACAAAACGATCAATATTCGTGAAACATTTCGGTATTCTACTGCTCATCATGTATGTTCATTGTACTGCAACCATCGTGATGGGTTTGGAGATCACATAGGTTTCCTTAATCTGTTCAGAAAATATCGTTAATATCAGTGTGTGTGTGCATTTATTTAGCCCTTACTAAGGTTGAAATTCCAGTTTTTTCTACGTCAAATAGACAAAATGGGCGATGTGCTTATTACTTACGTATAATGAGGGTACAAATGATTAATCTTTATAATGATTTAAATGATGATTCGTTGAGGAAAATATGTGAGGTCCCGAGCCGAAGCTTATTTAAGTAGGTCTATTTTACGTTGCTTTAGAGTGAATTTTTTTGCAAGGGACTCTCTTTTCTTGGTTCAATGCTGTCTTGTTTTCAACCCTTATTACATTCGTCTTCAACTTCCAATTTATCTCAAAAACTTCTTTTAATTGCACCATTTCCACGTGCAGGGTATAGGGTGCATAAATTCTCGTTTGCTTAAATTCCATACTAAATGAGGCCTTCCTCCTCCTTCTTCTGAAAATCCTTTTGTTGTAGTTGAGGTCTTAAATTTTCTCACATGAAATGTAATCTAAAATAAGTTCAGCTCAGAGTACGAATACTAGCTGCGTGGAGGACGTGCCTACCTTATTAATCTGCTTTGATTCCTTTTGGAAACGGTCACTGACGCAACATGCCCGAGTATTAGTTGAGATACGAATTGTTTTTATGACGGTCAAAAATATTACGGAGTAAATTTGAATCTAGAGAAGCAACCGAAACTGGACTCCGTTGAAAGGTGCTTATTTTGCACTTCTCTCATGCCACGACTAATGTTCAACTGTAATTAACGTTGGCCATTGAATAATACATTTTGTTTCTTTAGTGTTGTTTTGCGAGACACTCTCGCTCAGCGCATCTGTGTGTCTGTGAAATGTCCTCACACTCTCGGGAAAAGACAAAGAGAATTACGAGGGACTTGGGATCTGTCATCGTGTTCCAGCTTTCGCGCCGGCTCATTTTTTGACGTGAGAAGCTGTGTATTTTAACTTAAAATGCAGGCTGGAATTTCTTTTTATTTGGGTCTTTCATGTGAATAAGCTGTAATTTTCGTCATTTGTGGCTATAGGTTGTGAAAAATTGAATCCATAAAGTAAGTTATTTTCAACATTAAATGGATTCTCTAATTTATTACATCATTTTGCATTTTTACTCCACGAATAAATCAATAGCAAGAAAACCACTGGGTGAAAACTAAAATACCGTGATTTTTGGACTTGCATCTTTTCTGAATATATCTTTTAACATGGCTCTTGCTAGATGTTATGCTAACCTTCCTTTCTTTTTGTCCACAGGTAAGTGTCAGACCTGAGGGATAGAGGCCGAACGGGTGTGGTAAGCTATATTAAGATTACCGCTCCAACGCGGTTTTGCCCCACTGAATTTCAACTAATTATTGTAAATTGTGCGTCTACGTTATATGACATCGTGTGATTTCATCAGCCATTTGGTTACATAATTTTCTTCACCCCTATTTACCCAATAGAAAATTTTGCTTTCAACTTGAATCTTGAGGCCTGTTACCGGAAGTAACAGTGTTGTTTTCTTGTTTTCGATTTTTACGAGTAACCCGTGTTGCCTTGCACGTGAAGTTTTATATTCATGTGCAAAACTCTTCGCCGTCGAGTGTGTGAAACCATTGCTGACTTATTTGGTTTAGATGAAGAACATGATGATGGTTGTGAGAAATTAGAACCTGAATTTCTTTGTTCAATTGAAACTTGGGGATCACTTTGCTATTAAAATTTTCCACTTGGAAATTATTGTAACCAATAACTAATCTGTGTCCGCAAGTTGTCGTGCGTTTGTTAAGGTCTTGGTAAAGATAAAAGATATTGAGTCTTCAATTAATAATGGATTCAACAGTGTTCTGTATGATTCAATTCGATTGACTTTGACCCAAGCTCAAGGATTTTTACAAACATTCTTAGTTTGAGAAACAGGCAGAATACAAAATTTTTCAATCTTTCTACATAACTATTTCATTTGAGTTCATGTACGTAGGTCCATGTGTTCACACCTTTCACCTCTTGTTCGCAGTCAACAGTGTTACTAAAAGAACCTTTTAATTTCTACACAATTGCTAGCACTGAACACACTACGATCTGAGACGTCAGAGCAATGCGAGATGTACAACCTGTAACGTCTCCGGCGTATGTCAGGCTCGAGTACGCCATTGCTTAACCTCTGGTGCTCATCTTTTGACGTCACCACGAAGAAAGGAGTGTGCGGTGCACGAGTGGAAGTTATTCACGGAACCGATTGCTTCGTTGCAATTGCGAAGGCAGCGTTATGGGATCTCATTTATTTGAGCAAAGTATGGCTGGCGATGGTCGAGGCCTTGAAAAGGCTCATGAAACTCGCTTGGTATGCTCGGGCATTCCATGGAGACAGCGATGGCTGCGTGCAATTTGAAGCGCTGGAAATTTCCATCGCTTGCCATACACAGCCTACTCTCTGGTGCTCTCGTGAGCAGCACACACGCATGCTTCCTTGCAGTCACGTAAGCTGCTCGAGTCCTCGTGAACTCATAATTTTGCAATGTAAGCTTCTATGTCTTTAGCAGATTAGATTTCGCAGAATCCATTTCTGCTTGTCTTGTTGGTCGAATTCAGATAGCACAGCTTCCAATTTGAGTTCCCGAATTCGCTCCTCTAATTTTAATTCGGTCAAGGAATGTGTTGTAGAAATAGCGGCGCTTGCTCTCCACTCCTTACGTGCGAGGCGAACGGTGCTCTCTGCAAAGGGACTTTAGTTGATTATGCTATACCTCTGACCGTGTTATTGGAAAGATGAAGCTAACTGCCCGTAAGACATCTGTTTCGTGCGAAATTTACTTCTATCAAATTTTGTTGGTTGCTAGCCATAACGTAACCGTCCGTAGAAAATGGACGTTTCAACACTTCTACGCTACAGCTGACGATTCTTTGTTTTAAAAAATCAAGTATTACGTGTATGCCTGCATCTGTACTTCAACAGGCATGTTTGCACATCAATAATGAATTTCAATCTTTTGATTCGAGTTAAATAAAATACGTAAACGAGTGCTGCTCCAGCATTATGTAAATTTTTAGTACGCTTGTTAATGTCAATGCACATGAATGTAACGAAAGATTTTTATTCGCAAATTTACCCTAGAATCGGGGAGCATCAGTGAATCAGTAGGTAAAAAGCGGGTAGACGTAGACTAAAGCGATGGTTGCGAGGTCACAGGTCGATACGAAGAGCCGATCGTTTGTCCCAGTTCTGAACTTGCGCTTCCCCCTCCCCGAGCTGTAGAGAAAGAGCAGCTAGATAGGTGCGAGGGCTGCTGTGGTGCAGTTGCAGAGCGAGACAGATGATCCTGCAGGCTCGCTCTGCGCCGCGGCTCGAGATCTTGCAGCGGAAGGATGGTTCTTCGGTGCTGCCTGACACCCTCTCCGCGTGGTCATTAGTTAACGCTGATTTGCGGGCAATGCTGTGCTTCCCGAGTCAAAACTACGAGTGGCTCTCTTTCTCCAGCGTACTTGATGGGCTGTGAAAACTTTGTTTTGATTATAACCGATTACTACCGCATAAATTGCTGTATGGATCTTTGCGTGTAGGAGTTAGGTGTCTAGATTTTCTAATGGAATGTTTTGTTCAGTAGCAATTGTACTCGTTTTTTTTATTGTCCTGTAATAACCACTTCTACATTTGCACTCGTGTATAAATTGAGCTCATTGCAGCTTCTAGTATTGAAGTTATTGATGATAGTTACTCGAGTTGTTAGTTGTCCGAACAATTATGACCGCTTCTGTATGTTCTCAAGTTGTTCTTCAGCGCACAATGGCTTGTTAGACGGACACTAACGGAGATTTTTTGAGTATCAATTGTACATGAGTTGCAAATTTGTTGCGTGACATGAATTTCTCAATTATGGGTTCAATATGATAACAGTTCGTATTTTGCCTTTGAATAGACGAGCAAAATTGAATTTTCGTCACAGCAGTTGGATGAAATGAAAAAGCTGACGAATATGAATAGGCATGTCCAGAAATGTCCTAGCAGTCAGTACAAGCTGATAAATTTTTTTGTTCGTTTTTCGTTCACATATTTTTTTACTCAACACAATGTCAATCTACACAACTTTCAAAAGTGTGCCAGGAGTTACGGAGCACTTAAAAAGCCAAGTCAGTCTGTCTGCCGTGGAAACAGTAATACACACATGTGTCTAGCAGAGAAGGGTTTTCCTGGAAAAGGAATTTTGTATCAGGTAACTGGAGTTTTATTTTTGGAAAAGGAAGGTTTATTTCTGGAAAATGGCCGCAAAGATCTGATAACGGTGCCTTTATTTCTGGAAATCGAAAGCTTGTTTCTGAAAACTGAAGATTGTGGCCTCGCGATCTGGACACAGCTGTAATATATTTTCAAAAAACAAACATCGGCATCTACGGATGCTTTATTTCCAATTCAAGCCTGATACATATCACCTCGCACATTGGTTTTTCAAATGCCTTGTAACTAATACCAGGACGCCATGACGCTTTCCCACGGTCAAGACCGGTACCCATTTCAGACACCTAGGTAGAGTGGGGTATTGTGCTTAGAATTTTTTCTCCCATACCCAACGGAGGAAATCGCCACCAGCGCCGGGACTCGAACCCTCGTTTCCCCGCACGGAGGCAGTTCCTATACACGGCTATGACAAACGGTAAGCTCATTTCTGAAAATGAGAGGGGTGTGTTTGAAAATAGTTTCTTAAAACGACTAGCGAATTATCACTCCCAGGGGGAAAATGTGAAGGCCCGAGCTGAGTGTCACGTATGCCTTCTTTTTGTAGAAATTACAGGTTTTTTTTTGTGTTAAGGACCATCTTTTTTCGGTTCAATGCTGTCCGGTTTTTCGGCATCTACTACTTTCTTCTTCAACTTTGATCTTGTTTCATAATCTTCTCTCTCAACTTACTGTTTCTATGTCCTTTCTGCATAGATTCCGAGATCCCTTAACTCCATACTAAATGGAGCCTTCTTCCTTCCTCTCTTTGGATCGCCTTTGTAGCAGATAGGGAGGCTTAAACTAACTAATAATCTAATAATTTATTCCTTAGGAACAGGATTTTTGTTTCAAGAAAAGGAAGGCTAATTCTGAACAGAGGGGGCTACCTAGAGGCCGTTTATATTTCTGAACAGGGTGTTCCTCTCTGTTTTTGTTGTTTTTTGTTATTGTTTTTTATTGTTTGTTTTTGCAATTGCTGCAATTTAACTCTCAAAACTGTTCTAAACAGAGAAACAATAATTGCACTTATCTGAAAATATTGGCAATCGATCACTTCATGAACCGTAATTTTTTTGTTGTTGTTTCAAATTCGAAGATCTTATTTTTTCCCAGTTTCCATTCCAACCTAATTCTTTTTTGTCGCCTCCGGTTTTTGGAGTCAATTTCATACAAGTCCTTCTCACATCTCTCAGAGTAACAGTATAGCTCCATTTCTCTCAGTATACCGTAATGAGTAAACTGTTTTGGCTTGACACGTTGAGCGAAGTCCTCGAACTTCAAACGACACTTGCTTCAAGTGCGGAACTCGGGATCAGACTCCACGGTGTTTGGTCCATTATTAGCTGCAGTTGCGCTACCTGGCCAAGAGCCGGCCAACTTCGTTCAAAACACGCGCTGCAGTCCGCACTCGCTCGGCTCAGCCTTTCACCTACACTCAGCGCACCTCGGCCAAGCTTATATTGATGGTGTTCTTGCGGTAGTATAAAGCCCAACTTTCTTCCTACGTTCGCTAAAGATATTGATGTATACATGAAGAATGCTCTGAGGATTTATAGCAGCAAAGTGTGAGTTAGTTATTTTACGTTCTACGTCCTCCAGGGGGAAATGACCATTGTATCTGTGGGAATTGGCACTTCCAGGGGGAAATGTGAGGTTCTGAGTTAAGAGTTAGTTACGCCGTCTTTTGATTGAAATAAAATGTTTTTTGTTACGTTAAAGACAATTCTTTTTCGGTTCACTGGGGTCCTGTTTTTCAGCACCTACTACTTTTTTATTCAAATTGTATCTTGTTTCATAAACATTTTTCTAGATTTACTGTTTCTATGCACTTTGTGCAAAGATCTCGAGTTTCTTTACACTCCATACTAAATAATGCCTCCCTCCTACCTCTCTTTAGAACGCCTTTGTTGCGGTTAAGGAGGCTTAAACTAGCATCTATTTTAATGTAATCTTTATGTCCAACGTACTAAATTTGAGACTAAGGGCCTATTTTTCTCTCCTGCAGTCGCGTCACGATATATTTCCTTTTAAGACAGAAGAGTTCTGCAAGAACTGTAAAATTTAGTGATTTTTTATATTCAAATCCCTTTTAAAGAACGGCAGCTTTTTAAATCACTATGCATGACTCCTAAAAATATTGCGAGTAATATTGAAAATTACCCCATCGCATGTATATATATGTTTCTTCGAGGCCATATTCTAATTCATGTTTCATTTCATGTAAGCAAGCCAATGTGGATTATGAACCCTCTAATGCTATCAGCATGCTATTCCTCTTCACTCGAGTCTGACGACAATTAACACAAGAGGAGGTGCGACGCGTGTTCCGTCATCGCCTTTCATTGATTAATGGATTAATCAGACACAAAGGAGGGAGGCTCCTTGTTTGTGTCTCTCACACCGCGATGTTGTGTCGTCGAGTGCGACTCTTGCAGCGGTCTTGTTCTGTCCTCAACTGATCCTCGATTCGCCGCCATTGATATGCACAATAATTAGTGATGTTAATGTAATGGGTTTTCATGTAATTTTTTCGTTCAGAAAGCTTCGAGGTATTTATTTTTGCAAGGACTCAAACATTTAGCTGCATCTTATTACTTGGTATAACTCATTATTTATGATGTTTCAAAGCATAAAATGCTGGGAACTTGACATGAGAGAGGTAAACGGAGTTTCAAAATAGTTGCAGGACGTCTGACTTATTTTCTCTGTTTACGACGTTAAATATTTTCAAATAAGTACTCCTCTGCTCTATTCTGTTACTAAACGTTATGACAAAGACATAGTTTGAGTCAAAATATTAAGTGTACTCCATAGTCCTGAACTGTTAATCTATGCTTTCAAAATGATGTTAAAAATAAGCATTTGCCTCTTGAAACAAGAAAAAAAAAACGCCTTTAAAGAGAGGGGAATGTGTTACTCCAGTCCTAGTTCTCTTACAGTCATGTCATGGAGTCGCTAGCGCTATTAAATTCTCTTACACGACGTTACTGAATAACTTTAGTGTAACCAGCGCGTGAAGTGCTGCACAATGCGATTTCAGTCGTTCTGACTCTATTCTGCACTGCCACAACCGAAACACCAAGAAATAATTACCATTACTTTACATAACCTGAATGTTGTCATGCATTTCTGACTTCAGCGAATAGCGAACCATACCAGCCACGCATTCCTGTCTTACTATTTTCATTGTTGTTTGGTCATCCTGTGCTGCTAACAATGGCATATCTACGAAAACAGTACGGCTAATGTTTGCTTTTATTTTGTTTCCAGCATAATCAGACCTCATGATGTACTGCTAGGATACCGGAGTTCTTGGTCTGACTGCATCCTTTGTAATCACAACAACACATAAATAGCCTTTTGGTCACCGACCTGTTCCGAGTATTGCGTAAAACCTGGATGTAAAGTACGGCTTTACTTTATTTCGCAAACTTGGTAATTCCTAACCTGTTAGTGAAAAATTATTATTGGTATTTCTTTCATCTCTTGGTCGCCTCATACGCTGTTCAATTGTTTGCTGGATTAGCATGCTGGTTTACAACCTTACCTGATTCGAAAAATTTCCCTGAGCGGGAAATATCAATCTCTGGAGTGGTATTAAATGCCACATGACTCAAATCGAGTGTAGCTCTTTTGAGTGTTGAACAATAATTACTCGCTTTGGATATATGGTGCTGGTGCAGGGGATTATTTTATTGAGAACAAGACTTATCATGATTACAATAAGCATTATAATTCAAGTTTGATGTACAGCCTGCGTTTGCGTACAATTTTTGATTGATCTAGTGATCAAAATTTTCCCTTGTATTCACACAAATTTACTCATTTTCTGTTAAAAAGTTTTCAAATGGAATGCTAATGGGATGGGTAAGAACGAATTTCAAAGCTCCATTTTTCGAAGGCATGGGCCCTTTTCAGACTTTATTGTCCATTAAAATTGATTCAAATTAAAGTTTCAATCTCAACGGAGGCCACCGAATATGGGTGGCTGGAGAGAAACTTTGCATTTTATTATGATGAAATTTATGGTGCCTGCGATGGCAAGTGCGACAGGGTTAGGGCCATTACGCATAATTTTAGCCCTCATTTGGAAGTGGGCAAACTTTCTGGGCATAGAAAGCGCTGTTTTGGCGAGCCTGCGTGCGCTATCATTCATTCGGGTCTGTCGGAACATACTTCTTTCAAGAGTTGATGTGAATTCTAAATTTCTCAACTTGCATTGAACCTCATAAATCATTAGAATGGCTTATACGAACGTTAAATTTTGTTGTGTCCTCAAGTTCATGCTTTTTACTTTCTCATTCACGCTCAACATGGACGCAGTACTTAGCACGTTCACTGCGTTTCCGCGGCTGTTAACGGTTGGTTTGGTTAGGTTGTAAGTAGCAGAATTGGGAAATCAATTTTCCAGCTGAAATAAATTTTAATTCCCAATGAATATGACCCAGTCTAACCTTTTCGCCGGAGCATGCATGTTTATCGCCGCCCAAGCGATTTTATCGCCGAAGTGGCGGCTATTCTTCTTATCGATTTATATCGCCGCTCAATGTATGCATATTTGTACAAAATTTTGCATAAAGATGCAAAAAAATTATGTGTTCCACCGTTCATGCGATTTTATCGCCGAAAAGGCGGCT
>JACJUY010000333.1:4773-40504 GCA_014220935.1 Platorchestia sp. MABIK
AATATCGTGCTTTGTTACTTGAATAAAAAGGTTGGGATCAAATAGACTGGACGATGTAAGCTTGTTTGAAATAATATCGTGCATGCACTGCTTAACACATCGCTGCCTTGCCTGGAACGTGGAGGAGGTTGGATCGTAGGCCGCACGATCGTGCTCCTCTACACCAACTCGATAACTTGTCCATGCTATCATAATTAGCCTCGTGAATTCAAATCAACGTTTGATAAGGTTTCTCGTGCTACATTGTTGTTGGTGCTGAGGTTCTTGTGTGTCTGGAGTCTCGCTTTTCAATTTCGTTAGCTGGATTAGGAGCAGTTGATATCAAGGATGCCCGGCCGGAGATGTGGGATTACTAGAACTTAACTGCAGCACAAAGCGGGATGCGGTATCTGAAATGTTAGGAATAGTGAATTGCAAGTACCGAGGTACTTCATCCGTTAGTATACAGGTTATCTTTAATTGCAGTCCTCCCTGTAATACGGCACTGCAATAACATTCGTTTTGTAGTCAACTACGCGTAAGGAACCAATTTGCACGACTGCGGTTTTACGCGACGAAATGAACGTCAACTTCATGACAAATTTTTATCGTTCACTCAATCATCTGTCGCGTGAACTTCTTCTGTTGTGAGATTTTCTTCATCCTTAACTGAGCTTCAGCGTGACATAGGAATCGCTCCATGAAGCTTTAGAAGCATGAAACCATTGACGGTTACTCGATCAAAATCTTTTAAACTTTACACTTCACTGTTGAAAAAATAAATTTGGCGTTCAGAAGTGTTCAGTGTTCATAAGTTAAGGCTGAGAAAGTGTTAGGGTAACAACACTAACATTGCAGGAGATCTTCACTAACGACAGATTTTGTGTTCAAGGCAAATTAAAAAAACGCGTGTCAAGAAGGAAGGCAATAACTTTGTGCTTTACATCTAAGAAAAATGCACTTCACGATTCATTTTGCACACGGGGAAAAAACAGATCTTGAGTTTTACTGTGAATTTATTTTCCTAAAAATGTACGTTTCCTTATATACAAGATGAAGCACGAGATATTTTGTAGCGCTAGAAATATATGTAGTATTCTCAGATATTTTCTGTCTCTCAAAGCAAACAATCCCAGGTGCTTCGCAAATCCACAACATGTATTGTCTCTCAGACTAGAGAACTGAGGCTGTCGTGTTTAGATGTTAACGACGGTGAGTGTATAGTGGTTCAACGAGATCAGTTGAATGAAAGGGGACGAGTTAATTGGCTTGTTTCATTCAAGTTCGAGACAAAAGAACATTAACAGGGCATTCCATGACCGTCATCAGAATACCTTGCATGTTGTCGAACAATTCTTCAAAGCAATGATAAAGTTTAGCGTTTCATTTCGGTTCCGACTCAATAGTTTCGCTGCAATAGTTCAGGGAAGAATCCCTCCTGTAAAAGACCGGCGATTTTTTGCGTTTGATTCTGCCTCAACATTAAATCCTGACTTCGTAAGAACGGTAGTAGTAAATTGACTTGAAGATAACCGCCGTAACTTAAAGATAACTGTGATATTTTCACAAAATAGTAACGAACCAGTTCAAACTGTCGCGTCTCCCACATTTATGCCGGTCACAAATACTCTCAATTACTACGCCAATAAGATGAAAGGTAAGAGATGATGCTTATCTCTTGAAGATAACTCTGCTATTTTGAAGAAAACTGCAGTGTCTTTAATATAGCAGCATACTCTAGATGATTTCTACATTGCCTTGAAGATGACTGCACTATCTTGCCGATAACTTCATGGTCTTAAAAATGACGGCTTTGTTTGGATGATAACTACATAGTTTTGAAGAAAACTGCCTTATCTTTTAGAACGCAACATTATAGTGAAAATTTTTGCAAGATTTTGAGAAAAATGAGCTCATTTTTAAGATTGAACAACTGAAACTCAACATCAAAGATCACGAAAGCGCTGTGGAAACTTATTTCAATGCTGAAGCTTATTCCAAATTTTAAGCCATGTACGTAAAAATTTCCAATTTGAAAGGCCTTAAAGCTTTAAAATAACAAACCAGATAGAACGGCAGAATTTACACTGATATTCTGCATAAACACGTTGGCAGTATAGATAAAAGTATTAGATTAATTCTTCTGTTACAAATCATGAGCTAAGAAATTCATTCGAGTACTTTAGCAGCACGGCCAAACCCACTTGCTGCGTAGAGGTTTTTATTTGATCGAATTCCCGTACATCAAGAAATAAATTGATGTATCCATCAGCCGATGGCACTGGAAGCCTATGCAAAACCACAGAGAGCTTCGCAATCCCAGCGATTGCAAGCAAACATCAGCGAGCGCTTCTCGAGCTGTGATCATTCTTTCAATTACGCCATGTTTTCCGACGATCAGATTGTGGGAAACAGACAATTTGCTCTCGCAAACATTTCTATTTTTGGGAGAAAGCTCACCCGAGCGAAGCACGATGTCAGTTATTGGGTTTGGCTAGCGTTCTCATTCGATGGATGGACCAAAATGTGGCCTCTCGGCTCTACATTTCGCTTAGACGTAGCAGTTGCCGACGCGAGTAGTACGTTCTGTCGAGTGGTCCAAGAATCATCGTGTGGAGGTGCGTGAGCGTCCTTTGGGGTCCGGTGCCAGATCTTTTCCTGGATGGCCCTTCAACTTGACGGTGGTAAAAATCTATGTTTATTGGAGTGTTTTACGCATTTAATCTCAGTCGTATGTCGTAATTATTAGAACCGTATTCATAGTTTCTTACGTGCTTAAATGTTGAAGTGATCAATTCTCACGGACTTTTAACAAAACATTTACTTGATAGTGTACAAATACATTATTTTATATAGCGAAACACTTGAATTTACAACAAAAGGAAAGTAGAGTGAGAGCGACGGTTATTTTTGAGAGGTATAGAACAGTATGAGGTAACAGCCAAGAGTCGAGTGACCCATTTTCTTGGGCTGCTTGCTACTCAGGTTCCACGTTGTCGTACACCAGTTACACGCAGGCAACACAGTGGCAGTAAAGAAAAAACAGCAGTCACATTCAATGACTACGATAACTAAATTATATGCTTCTTCCACGTGTGCAAAATCAATCGTGAAGTGTAGTTTCTCCCCAGTAAGGCACAAAGTCAATGCCTTCTTTTTTAAAATCATGGCGTTACATACACGTTTCCTGCAGCTCGTAGCATCCACGTAGCAAAGTCATGCTACTGTTCTCATCTAATCCAACGGTGTGTGTTCTTATTACATTTCCCAAGTGATAATGTGGCTCGCCAGGAGTAGAGTTAAATCACACAATTTTGCGAATTGAAATCTTGTTTTCATTTCTTCTCCTTTTTGTTTGTTTTCTGCTGGTCATACGCAAATAAAAGTACAATACTATTTCTCGATATCTATGAATTTTTGGAGAGATTTTGACGTGTGTTTTATTTTATTGTCTGCTTCAAAATTCAGTGCAATTCTGTAACGGTATTATTGATATTAAATAGCTAAAAATATGAGAATAACTCGATAGATTCCAGAGCGGTGCGAATGTTACAACTTGTGATTCTAATTTGCTTTTCGATCTAACTGTTTGTTCTTCTTGTATAAAACGAAGGATTGAAGAAGAATTTTTTTTCCAAAAACTAATACAGATGGCTCTTGAATTTTTAATTTGACGTTTAAATCTTCTTTAACATGAAAGAGACAACCATTATTTTAGTCCAGAATGAAAATTTGATCTAACAAAATAATTACATTTTTGTAGGTGGTCAGATTAAGAGTACATAGTTTAAGAGTACATAACTAAGAGCACAAAGTGTTTCAAACTTCATCCAGCAATTTTCTTCAGCTTTCTCCACGTAGTAAGATTTGAATTTTTAATTTAAACTTACTTTTCAAAAGTTGAAAAAGTATCTCTTCTTGCCTGTAAACTCTTCTTTTTGCGGCCAATTGCTATTCAGATCTCATTTGAAGTTCTTATAATTTTGCAGAACGTCAAAAGCAGCTCTACAACAACCAAGTGATGAGTGCCGCGATCAAAACATTTATGGTGGAGTCCTGTGCAGTGACAGGAAAAAATAGCTCTGCAGAATTTTAACATCCGGCGTAATGATGATAAAATTCACGAATAAACAGGTGTTCTTTCATATTTAAACTACTAAAGCTTAACAAAAAAGGGTAAATTTTCATTGAATGCAAACTTTCTCCTGAGAAAATTGTTCATTACAGAACTTTTACATTCAGCGCGATGATGATAAAACTCACGAATTAAACATGAGTTTTTTCATATTTAAAATGATAAGGCTTAAATAAAATAGTAGAAATTCCTTTCTAATGTATTTTTCCTTACCAAGAAATTTTCGCGTATCAAATTGTTCACTTTCGACTGCGGCCTGCGCTTCGAAAGCCATCAATGCTAGACGATGGAACTCAATAGGATTAAAAGGTTTAATTAATTCATCGCCAGGGTCCGGATTGTGTTTGCTTAGTTTTGATCCGCTGAACAACGGCCTCGAATTTATTTCTGTGAATGTTTGTGATATCGGTTGAGTTTTGGGGTCTGTATTAACTAAAGTGCTCAGCCATTTAGAAAAAATTAAAGGATTTTTAAATATAAATTCCCAGCTCATATCAACTCGTGTATTTCATGATAAAGTTTTTGATATGATGGGATAATATTAAAATTGATGTATTTCATAGAAACTGGTTTATTTTCCCAAATCATAAGTGGTTTTAAGAAAACATTCATTGAACAAAGGATAAATAGATTAGTGTGTAAGGTCTGTCAAAAATTAGGGGATTCGAAATTTTCCTTTAATAAATATTTCATTTGTGGATGACAAACAAATACATGTATATCCATCTTAATAATACAGATGATTAAGAAATTCGTGTACTTGTGCACTGGTGAAACTCGTATCACAGATACGGTGAGAGACGGACCAACCAACCGAGCCACAACTGGTTGTTATTAGCGAAGAAGCTTTTGAAAAAATTTCCCATACTTTCTTCCTCGCGATAAGTTGATTTTCTTGAACAATAGATTCAATTCTCATTACTGCAATATTTTTTAGCTAGTTAACGAAAGTGAGCGGATACCAGGTGTTTTATGTAATTTTTATGGTATCTGTTATACCATACAAATAAAAATGAGTTATTGGGAATGTAGCTGGCAGGAGATTTAGAAATATTTAAATAAATTAAGGAAATTTTTTGTAGTGGGGATTCATAATTTCAACAAAAATATCTAAAATCACAACAATTTGGAAGTAATAAATCACAACCAACCTTTGAATATATGAGAATTTCCAATAATGAGTCAGCGTTTTTCCAAATTGGGCATATTTTAGTCGCACACTTCGACTGTGGGAGTTTACGCGAGTAATTTGCCGCAGCTTTCATGACACAGCAATAAAGGCAGGAAGGAGGAGATATTGAGTCGACAATTTAAGAAGCAAGTATACATGGGCCACAATTGTCTAGTAGAACAAAAGGCAGATTGCTGCGCTCACTTTGAGCATCATGCGAGCATCTGGCGCTCGTTTGCCCATTGTTTAGGTCCATTTGGGCGCTGCAAGAAGCCTGCTAATATGCGCGCATTGGCCGGCCAATTGCGAGCCGCTGCCCAACAATTCTCCTCCGACAATGGTCTCTAAATGAACGTCATTGGGAAGCCTGCAGTTTGCGGTACCTGCGACTGTCTCGAGCTGATGACAAAAAGCGCCGTAGACTGTATACGGGACAATTTTTCCTCTTTCTTCCTCATAATTCGAAATTTGTTGACTTTTGTTTACTTGGGGATAAAATGGTCAGTTGGCAAAGTGATGCAGGTAAAGAGATTAAATAGGGAAATTAGGTAGGCATGGGCGCAGTAGACTGTCAACGGGAAAATTTTTCCTCTTTCTTCCTCATAATTCGAAATTTGTTGATCGTTGTCTACTTTGGGACTTAGTGGTCAGTTGGTAAAGTGCGGTAGGAAAAGAGGCTAAAAAAGGGAAGTTAGATAGGCATGGAAGTAATAGTAGCAGTTCAAAATGGCTGCCTTTCTAATTGAATCATTCCGTAACGAGACCATGGCCTTGAATGGTCTTATATCCCGTATTTATTGGAAACTTAAGGGCACATTTCTCTGGTTCACGGCCAATTCTTCATGATCATTCTGCCGCCAAGCAACGAGCAATTTCCGGATTTGCGGCGCTTCTGCAGCAATCCTGAGAAATATCGGCGCTCTGAAATCGATAACTTTCCTTTATAGATTCTGAATTTGAAAAGTTATGGAAAGAATGGATACCTAGGCTTCAATTCGAAGCTTTTCTGGGAATTTCATTGGTTGACTTGTGGAAAAGTTTTAGTATTCGCTATGAGGTATTGGTATACGTTCATCACACTTGACTTCTGTTTTGCGTTTAAAACGCGCCATATTTATTAAAGTCTCACTGACGTCCTGTGTTAATGTGGCCTCAGCGTTTGAGTTTTTCAATACTAAAAGCGAGTAAATGAAAGAAGTTGAGGAGATATCTTACTCTCAGTTCATCGCATGTGAGACACATTAGTTTTCAAATGACTTGGGGATATATTCTAAACTACTGAGATCGCCTCATATTTTCACTACGTGCGTAAAACTTCGATTTTTCGAAGGCGTATGGACTTTTTTAATTTGAGTTTTTCTAGGAAGAAAAAGTTGTAATCCAAAAATGCACGAAAATGATGAATTTTTTAATTGCTTTGAACGTGTACGGTACACAATATTATAGCATTTAATGGAAAATCTTTTTGTTTTCAATTAGGATTTTCAAGAAAATATATGTATCCAAAAATGAGAAACTGGTTTGGCAAATAAGAAATACAAATGTTGCATTAACTATTTGAAATTGTCAAATTTGTAGGACATTGCAAAAGATTTTGGTTAATGTATCATTGATTGTACCAAAAATATTAAACGTTGTCAATGAAATCGTTCATTGTCAACAGCATTGAATTTTGACATCGACATGCTTGCCTTCAAAATAATAATACAATGACCTCAATATTGAGTGACACCAACTACATCAGATGCATCAAAAAATATACCTCACCACAGCCTTTGAAAGTTTCGAGTGATACTTCAAACTACACTTGGTATTGAATTTTATCAATAGTAGCAAATGGTAGGATGAACATTGGCCAATGTTTAAAAAAATCGGATGTTGTCAGATGTACCTGAAGAAGCAGCCAATGAAATTTTCTCTTAAATAAAAGGGCTGCAAATTCAAACACGCCCGCAGAGCCGTCGTGAAAAATTCAAATTCCCAAGAATTTTAACGCAAGCAAAAGTAGGAATTCTGTGAACGAATTTCTTCCAATTTGCTTGATGATGTTTCCTCTTCATCAGAATAAGTATCAATTTAGATTTAACACATTACTAAAAGATTTGGTGTTCGCACTGGAGCAATTTTCTGTTGAAAAAATATCAAAAGAGGGATTCTTACTAAATTCTAGCCTTGCCCTCGCATCTGCGTAAATGAAATATCGGTAAATAACAAAAATAATAAATTTTGAGCACAGCCAATACCAATGAATGCTTAAACGTGGACAAAATTCAAGACTTGTTTACTAATTTATTATAAAGTGATTTTTTTTTATTACTAACCTTAGAAAAATTAACGCGAATTAATGGCATTAACTTGTTATTGAAAAGTTTCACAGAGTAAATTCTTAAACAGCAGTCTTTTTGTGTTTAATCAGTGAAACGATGCTACAGATAAGCTAATTTATAGCCCCATGCTTTGAAATTATTCAAGAGTTTTCAAGTTCTTTCTGAGCTTAGAGTGTTGAAATTCTTAAACTTAATTCGTCCAGCAGTGTAAAATTACTTGGTCAATCATTACGCAAGAGTAGTTCCGTTAGTACACCTGAAACTCATTTTCTACGTACTATCCTCAGAATTAAAATTACGGAAATATGTAAAGGTTATATTTCATCAGATAAATTAAAGTTACTTCATTCAGGATGATTAAATAAAGCATTAATCTCGTATCATAAAATTAACAGATGCTTAGGTTCTCTGGAAGTGGTATATTTAAAATTCCAACTCCCTGGCAAAGTCATTAACTTTCGGCGCAGAGGAGACGCAGGCGGACGCCATAATGAGTGCAACAAAAGAGCAAAAGTTTCGCCCCAGACCAGAATTATGGACCCAAAAGAGCAGCAGAATCCAGGATTCTCAGCTTGCAGACACCATCTCGCCTCCATCCAGCCTCAGGTTTATAGAGGCAGAGACGCTGCCATGGCCGACACCGGCCAAATGAGAGGGATGCTTCGGCTGCCGCTCTGGTGCTCCGGAGACGATTCGGAGGACGACGATTTCGCAGCAAATTTCTGCAGGAGTTAGTGGCCCCGAGCTAAAAATGACTTGCGTAATGAAGTTCTCAGCTCGTCTTAAAGTATGCGAAGATGAAGTTAAATTTGCGCGGTTAAAGTTTAAGTTAATGCGATAATTTTTGATCGTAGTGTGAAGTGAGATTACAGCTTATCATCGCGCTCATTTTCCTTAGATGTAAGAAATGAAAAACAAGTGTTTAGCGCTTAATTTTCGAAATGTTCCGAATGGGAATGCAGTTAAGTTCACAATCAAATGCATTTAGTAGAGTTTTTGATCCCATAATAGCAGTTTAAGATCAATTTTACACTAATTCTTCAGTTCTTTCCTGCATTCGGTGGAAGAATGCGTTTTTGCCACTTTCAACGTACATTTATGTTTCACTGTAACGCTGGTCCTTTTTTCATGCTATAATTCGACTGTATCAGGAGAGCATGGTTGCAGCTCCAGCATTTAAGTAGAATTGGACGGAAAAATGACTGCGAGTTCGACATAGTCGGGAAATTATGGAACCTGGTCCCTTATTTACAGATGAAGAGTGCGGCTGTCGCTTGCAGATTTAGAGCGTTTTAGTCTTTCAAAGCAACCAAAAGCTCAGTGACGGATGCTCTTGCATAATCGCTGAATCGCCCGTGAACTTCATTCGAACTCCGTGATGATGGACTCTGATTTATTCTAATCAGTGCAGCGAATTTGTGCTTGTGAAGCTCTTCAGCTTTGGGGTTGTTTAAGCATGCTCTCAATTTTACGATTCTCGAGTAAAATCTCTGCGTTAAACTCTGCGAAACAAACAAGACGGGATGTGGTTCGGCAATTGCAAAGCATACCTTGAGTTTGAAGGGCTAGACAGATTTTCGCGTAATGAAAATGAAACTTTGGAATGTCTTACGCTATTGAAATAGGAATTTACATTATTATCCATCAACGTATCCTTGTTACTGTTCTCATCTTAATCGTATCATTAGCAACGCTTATTTAAGAATTCCATGTTTAAGGATGTTTCAATCCTAAATCTTTAAAGCCCTTTTATTTACAGGTATAAATGAGAATACAAATTAGCTTAGACTCGCCCGAGTCAATGTTAGGCTATCATCGTTGCCAGGCCCTATTTAATTCACTCAGACTACGCCGGACAAATTGTTATCATCCTGTTAGGGATAGCTCCTTTTAGGCATACAAAAAGTAGATTGAGCTCTTGAACGGAAAGATTTAAAAATCTAAATAGAAAAGCGAAATTTCGAAGAATTACAGTAGAAATTGGGGGTGGATAAAGTTTACTCTTTCATGATTTTACGATGAGTCCTCGACAGACTCGTGAATGCTTCCTCTCACTTCGAACCTTCGTAACGAACATGTGAGGAAGTTATTAAATGAAGAGGAAGCAACAATTTTGGATTCATTTATGGAATGGATGTCAATAAGGGAATTGATTTTTGATATTCGAGTGCACCTGAAAATACGTACCAATGTTACTATCAACTTGAACTGGACACTTGAGCGAAAATACACGCGAGACTTTAAATACTTGAGTCAGACTGTATAAAGCACAATGAGGAGTGTTATTTGGTGTTTATTTTATGTGTAAACAAAGGCGATTACGTAGTGAGCGCCGTCATGTTGGGGTCGGAAGACAATGCCTGTGACGATACATGAATGTTTTTAGGATGCTAGAGCTCTCGCAGTAATGTTAAACTTAACACATTTGGCATAAATTAGGAATACTTTTAAAGTAGACTGATTTTTTTTTTGTCACTAAAAATAGGAAACGCTTGAAGTGAAAATTTGGCGATTGGAGTGGATCTTGCAAATAAACTTTTTCTGATTGGGTTATCTCGAGAGGAAAACTTGAGAGAAGATCAGGATTGACTAAAGTAATGGCGTGCCCTACGAAAGGACGGGTTAAAATATGAATCCAAAATTTTGTAAAAGTGCTCGGGCTGTTTCAATGCGACTTGGTTTGGATAAGAAATTTAGTATTGAACCTAGCGAAAAGAAGTGAAGTTTGCGTCAGGCGGAATTTATTTTCAAATTGAAGAGACCGTGTAACAAAAAGCTATGATAATAGTGAGCCGGCAACAAGTCGATGATGCGGAGACTATTTGCCGTGAAAAAAATCTATTCACAATCGATTTTCGAAGAAAGGACCATAATTGAATAGTGTTCCAAAAGAGAATACTGTGATTTCCGAATAAATACTAAAGTCTATCAGAATATTTGAGGGAATTTCGATTACAACATTGACTATGGTGTTATTGATGTTGATGGGGATATATTCCGCAGAAAAATCACATCAGGATGTTTAATAACCCTGGGTTTGAATCATTTAGAACAGTTAACGAATTGAAACAGACTTGGGTGAGTCTGAAAGCATATTGTTTTGTGAATAACGTACTATGTTTATTTCATCGAAAGTTTTTTGAAATGACCGAAAAACCAAATATTTTAATAAACATTGCGATACAAATATTTCGATCCACGCTAAAACCAAATTAGGAATATTGAGTAGCCAACAGTTCTAAAAAAAAGTGGAGGGTATTCCGAAGTTCTTTTCATCTAACAATAAGAAAGGAGATGTACAAAACCTATAAGTCTGAATCTTTGCAATCGGTGCTATTCTTGAGAATTACGAGGATTCTGCACAGCAAGCGCGTGATTAATCCAAAAACATGTTGGAAATGGACTAAAATGAATAATCACTTGAAACGTGCGCTAGGAGAAATGCGAATTCAACATCGTTATCAATGAATGTATTAGGTGCATCATTGTTCTGTCTGATTCGATCTGTATTTTTCATTTTAAATGACCGAGGTATAGGTAAAATTGCAATTCTTTGTATTACTTCTGAACAATTCTCGTGCTTCATTTAGAAGAAACAGCCCGGAAGCGACCATTTATTTTGAATATTTATGGTGTTAGTCAATATTTGCATGTTTTATTCGGTAGAAAATAAGGCAATTAATTGTTATTACTGTGTCAATTATGCTGTCAGCCAATTAAATGGATTGAAATTTGATTAGCCCTTTATTGCACTTAGGGATTATGCTTTAATGATGAACTTGAGCGCTTAGATATTAAAATTCCATGAGTGCATCTGGCTTTAGTCATTTCCTGCAGAAGCAGCAGATCTTATGGTCGAAGAAAATGATTTCCACAGAAAGGCATTAGAAAATATAGAGTTAGATTGTTGATCTTGGGACCAACACGTGGTGAGCAACCGTAAATAATTTTCGTTAACAAATTGTTTGAAAACGTTCGGTAATAATGATGCCATGCCACATACCATACTCTTGCAATATTATAATATATATATAAATATATACATATACGTTTTGTCATTCCCCCTCCAATATATGTCATTCCCCCACACGAGTCTCGTGTTGACGAAAGGGAGCCATCGTGACACGACAGACTTATGCTGTTTATTCCCAGGCTTAACTTACGACAGACTCGTGCACGCTGACTTCTATGTGGAGCCCACGACAGACTCGTGCACGCTGATTTCTACGTCAAGCCCACGACAGACTCGTGCACGCTGATTTCTACGTCAAGCCCACGACAGACTCGTGCACGCTGATTTCTACGTCAAGCCCACGACAGACTCGTGCACGTTGACTTTTAGGTTAAGCTCACGATATACTCGTCCATGTTTGTGTATTCCTATCTCAGAGGCTTAGAGCCGCATTTTTCGTCACTCGGTAAAAAAGAGATTTGAGGCAAAGTTATGAAATTATCTCAATTTAACAACGTTTCATTGCGTGAGGTTTTTGTGTGACTTAACGTATAACTCACATGAATGTAAAAGCAAGTGACATCCAAATGAGCCTTTCGCAAAACCTAATAAGTAAAATTTAATTCATGAGTTTTGAATTATCTTGCCTGTGACCTCAACTCTTTGCTTATTTGCTAGGGAATCGAAAAGGATCACAATCAAGAAAAGAAACTGAGCGTAATCCTTATACGCTTATGAGCAGTTAAAATATGATTTAATTTTTGAATGGAATTCCCTTATCTTTTGACGAATAATTCTATAATTGCTGGTGAAGTAGCAGTAGATGACTTCGTTCATGCTTAGATAATCAGACAAATTATCCTGAGCAAGAAGCATTCTATTTCCTAGCGCAGTAGATGGGTTGGAAGGCTTTGCAATTGCGGCTTTTTTGAGTTTGAAATTTTCACAAACTCTTAATTAAAAGTTTTTGAATGCAAAACTTAACTTGATTCTGATTTTGACTTCAGAGATGTGAAGTGTCTGACTTTTAGAAATGTTGTTTTGTTACAGTGCTCTCATTACGTATTGAAGTTGAATTTTTTTCTGTGTGGTGTTGGCTTAGAGAAAATGTATTCATCTGTTTTCATAATTGAGTTTCGAAATTGCTTGAAACAAATAAGTTGCTGTTTATAACTTCCTCTCGGTTATGAGTATGACATTCCAAAAACCACTCGAAATTTTTTCGTGATCATCAAGAAATATTGCGAATTAGCAAGTTATCTTTGGAAGTTTTTGAACCTGTGTCGGGAAAAACGAACATTTCTCTTCTGGACAATCATTAATTTCATTTTTCAATATGTATTAGAATTTCTCTGAACAGAAAATACTTCAGGAAGAGCATCGGTTGTTACCAATTTAGCATACGGTTGTGCATTTTACTTGACGTATTTAGTTGTCTCCAATTGCAATAGATAAGAGCAGGTAGCGAGGGCTTACGCTCTTGTTCTTCAGACATTAAAATGCAGAAAGCGGCTGCCTGCCTTACTTGAGATGAAAGTGCGATTCCAGTTGCGTGCTTGAAGCAAGGATCCAGAAATTTTTCGTTTCCAGCCAACGTCTCACTTTCGGATCGCCACAACGTTGTGTCTCGGCGTGCCTACCTTCCCGCACGTGATGGAAGGAAAAGGCCGTTTCGCATAGAAAAAAGTTTTGCTCAGAGCTGCTTGAAGGATTTCCGATTGTCCCGAGACCGCCGTTCTTGGATGGAGGTGAGCGGTAGGCAATATCGGTAAACTCCGGTGTCTAGCCAACACTGGTGTCTTGCAAAAGTTGGCTCTTCACTGGTTTTGACTAAGTTATATGAGCTAAACTTGGGCTCTGACCAAAAATCTTCAAAATGAATGCCAATATCAAGGCGCGGACTCCGCCGCTTTGACATTCGTTCGTTGTGTTGTCTCTCTGAAACCACGTTTGGCAAGCATGGTGTGCCAAAATTTGTGAGGAACCAACTTCAGTGACACTCAGATGTCGGTGAGAAGATGCCGCTCCGCATCAAAATGAAACACAAGGCTGCGTGCCTTAAAGGCCTAACCTCAGTCTTGCCAAAAAAGAACTTTCTTGGAAAATTGCGAGGCTCGGGCGAGTTCGATCGTAGGCGAAAATTTCAAACTATCCGACAATTTTAAAGTATTAGGTTTGCGACATCGAAAATATTTGTTTTGAACAAAGACGAGCCCACACGTTGAAGAGTTATCCTAAAAACATGCTTAGAATAGTATTCTAAAAGGATATTTATAATTTTCAACGATCATCGTTTGTGAAGAATATTTTTAAAATTTAAGCTTTCGCTTGGAATTATCGTAAAATGTGATGTAGCTTGGTAGTCGTATTGTTCGTGTAGAAATAAATTTATTTCAGTGAAAATACCAATTCGAGCAAGTCCTATCGGGACTTCGTCTAGAAATGTGAGAAAATTAATTAGTCTATTATGTCATATATAAAAAACTCAGGACAAAACTTATCCTGCAAGTTGTTGCAGAATTTTCCCTTGCACGCGTAGCGCTTCCTTCCAATTGAAAAGTCAACGACTATAAAGCCGCATTCGAGAATACAGTTTTCGTTTCGCTTAAAAGCATTAGATTTCCGGATTGTAAGCCGCGATTCGTGCTAGACTTCATGTTGTTCCCGAAGCAAAACAGTTCACAATATCATTTCCACAAGATAGTTAAATTCTATAGCTCACATGAATGTCATTGTTTGAAAGTTTATTTGCAAGGTGAACGAAATGAGTAAAAAGGAAGCAGGGGGAACATCGGTCCCTCTTTTCCGATCATTCCTTTATATTTTGAGCTTTCCAGCTTCCAAAATTTCCATCTCCGAATCACTTAGAGCTGTTCGCGTCTCTTATTTTCATGCACCATGAAATTCTTCACTGGGCTTTCAATCTTGTTTCCATCACGTAAATTACTCATGTCTTTTCACCACCGCAGGGAGTAGCTCAAACTCAAGCAGAAAATACGGTAGGGAGATGCGTATGAAAGGAGGAAAAGAGAACAAAATTCCTTAGGAAGAAGATGCATCTAATAGTACACAAAACAGACTAAAATTTGTGGAGAAATGCTTCTAAAGGTAAACAAAATCCCCAATACTTGTTATTTTGGAAGATTAGGAAGATGCATCTGACTGTAGTACAAATAGAACTACACAAAATTATTGATAAAAGTGATTCAAACGCGTGATTGTTTTTACAGTATTGCGATGCCCCTAAAAGTAGATAAAATTGTTCATACCCGTTGTATTCACAATATTATTACAGCATTGCGATGCCCCTAGAAGTAGGTAAAATTGTTCATACCCGTTGTATTCACAATAGCTGGGAGCTCGAGTTGGAACACACACACAAAGGCCGAAAAACTTTAGCAACGTATTAAGTTTCTAATTGGTGAGCCAGGATAGAAAGGTTTCAGGTTATCAAGTCTTTATGACGGCTTCATCACAGCAGCTCTATTACGTTTTGTTATGCATGTTTATTCCATTGTAATTCATATTTTGGAATTGTTTTTGAAAAAAAATAACTTTTGCTTTTGGATGATGATCATCAGTGATAATTCACATGTATTTGAATATGATGCACAAATATGCATAGGAAATTACCTAGTAAAATTAATTTGATATCAGTCATGTTTTAGGAATACCAACATTACTCTGCTTCAATACTGACACATTGTTGATCGCTGTGAGTATCAGTCATTGGAAACCCGTAGTTCATATTTTCCCAGTGTCAGGGTGCCTCATGACACATGTTTCATCTTCATCTTTATTCAAATTAAGGGATTTTGATAACGATTTCAAAGAAAATGTTAATTTGGACAGAAATCAAAGATGCGCAAGAGCCCTTCTTAAGAGCCCCAAACTAATTTGAGGTGTTACTTTTCATCTTTTATTTCATGTCTACTTTGTTAGTAGGAAGCCTTTATTCATTAGTCTTTCGTTAGTCTTTGTCCTATCGTCATAAGTTTTGCGTAACAATGGGAGAACTTAAAGTACGATCAACGATACATCGTTTACGCGAGTGACACTAAATTCTTACCATAAAAAAGAAGCTTGGGCGTCCCTCAGGCGAGAATAACTTCTCATCAGAAGTTTTGGAAAAAAACGAACTAGCTACAAGGACGATGAATGATGTATCGTTTAGGCGAAACTACATTTATCTTTACTCTAAAAAACAAGCTTGGTTGTCTCTAAAGCGAGAGCTCGGGTTTTGTTCTGCGCTGAGTTAGAGTGTTCATCAGCGCTAACGTAGCGTAGATTCGTGAGGAGCTATAAAGGGAAGACGAAGAAACTTTCCGTGCTAAACGAAGTATTTTTGGTTCTCTTCGGATTTCCCGACTACCCTCGTGAACAGGCGGGAAAATTGTACGTCGTGCTTCTGCTTTATTTTTCACACCGTAAACGAAAATGTTTCTTGCCATATTCATTTTCGTTTAGTAGTCTTAAAACGATTTCAACTGCACGCCGTTTTGGGTAAATGTAGCACTACCTAAATTTAGAATATCTAGATATCTTCGCAACTAAGTTAAATGAGAAATGTTAAAAAGAGCACAAAGTTAAAAAAATAATGAGGTACAAAAAAAGGAAACTAATGCTCTTTTAGCACCTGGTGTTTTTACATATGCTGAAGAGGACGCAGTTTTATTCTAAATTTGTGCTACAAAGAAACAGCAAATAAAACAAACATTTTCTATGGTATAGAAACTTGAACAACGGATAGCACGTTGATATGAAATTAATGTAACTTTGCTTTTCTCCCACGCTGATCAGAAACAAGAAACTAGGATCCCCATCGACGATGTTGTTTTAACCCCAGCCTCGTGCGCCGCACACACGCGTAGGTCGGGGATTACAAAATGATACGATCGCACTCACCCACCTTTGAATGAGGCTCGAAGTTATTACCGAGTTACTAATTATTACTTAAGAGTCGCCCATCGCTCCGTGTTGGCAGCTTTGCGTCAACTGCAAGCACTTAATTGGTCCAATGAATTCCGCAGTGTGCTTTGATTGCGGGTCCAACTTTGTGAATTCGATCATCACTCTTCATTAGGAAGTCTAAGCCTGGTTTCTGCAACACGCAAAACTTGCCCGAGGCCTAATTGGCTGCTGCTCCTCAGCTTGACAGCCCTGGCAAACTCTTCACGTTAGCGATTCCTCCTTGAATCTGCGATTTGAAAAGGAAGTAACGGGCCTAAAGGTAGATTCGAAACTCTTTAAAAGTTTTGGAAAAGATTCTTTCCTGAAACTAGGATTTGGAGAGTTAGTAACAGGCTTAAAAGTAGATTTGAAGCCCTTTAAAAGTCCTGTGAAACATTTTTATTTTAATATAAGATTTGGAGCGTAGGTGGCAAATCAAAAGGTAGATTTGAATCCCTTTAAAAATTTTTTAAGAGATTCTTTCTTGAAACTAGGATTCGGAGAGTGAGTAAAAATTTAAAAAATGAACCCTTTAAAAGTCTTGTAAAAAATACTTCCCTTAATCTGGGACTTGGAGAGTAAGAAGGAGACCTTAAGATAGATTTGAAACCTTTTCGAAGTCTAGTAACACAGTTTTTCTTGAAACTGGATTTTGAAGCATCATGAAGGAAGATTCCCATACTTGAATTTGAAGGGGTAGAGAAGTCTCATAGAGGTGAATATAAGTAACTAATATTGAAAAAAATTGATTCGTACAACTAAAAATTAAATAATTTACTACGTGTTCTCTGTGTTTTGTACTTAACAAGTAAAATAGTATTTACTGAACTGCCTACCTGGTATGGAAGGATTTCCTCTCGAGCTCAGGTTCTTGGACTTTAAATGTATTTTAATTTAAATACAGAATTTCTAAAATATATAGATTTTAAATATAAGAACCTTACCTCGAGAGTAAATCCTTCAGTACCAGGTAGTCAACTCAGCATTTTATATTAAACAACTCAGAATAATATATATTACATCAGGTTTTTAGATCAAAAATATGTAGCCCAGAATTATAACCAATTACTCTACATCAGGTTCTTGGATTTAAAATATCTACCTTAGATTTCTAACCAAATGCGATACCAGAAGAATACATTTAAAAGAGGCACTGCAAAGAAAAAGAGAACATATCGGAAATGCGCTACAGAAATGAAAATAGTGCACCGCTGTGAAGCTTTCACAGTCACTTATTTAAAATGGTTGCCCCAAAATGAATCAGAATTTGGAAATTCATCGAAAAAGCATAGCTCTGACAGTACTAATCAACTTATTCTTGCAACAAACATAGTTGAACTTTTTTCTAAAACCTACACTTCTTGAAGGAGAATTTAAGGTGTCAGGAGAAAATCTCCAATCATTCATTACACAGTTAAAAAAAATGACTTTGGAAGTCGGGTTTCTAATCGGTATTGTTTCCATGACTGCGAGCTAGAAGGACAAAAGTTCAAGCCCAATTCTGTCCCTCATCACCACAAATGATCCCTGGAGTCTGCAAAAATTGAGACTGTGTTTTGTTTCTCATACAAACCCAGAGTTCTATCATTACTGGACTCGTGGAAGACCTCTACTGTCATGGCTTTCCTCCGTTTTTGTTAAGCGACGAAGACTAGAAAAGTCTCCGGAACAATTATATTCTATTGCAGCGGAGAGTCGCCATCAGCAACGTTCTGTACTTAGCAGCAGCGAAAAGACACCTTCATTTTTATGGTACGCGTTAACATGAGCACGCAAAAGTTCAATCGATGACACCGCTTATTGGAGGTCGTTCATTGTGATTCCTTTTTTTTAATTTGGCTTTCTCGTCAATTTGTGAAGGGAGTTCTCGATTAATTCTGGGCAATTCCAGTCTAATTACAGGAGTTTGAGGGCATCTGACTAATGGCCAGGATAGTTCGGCTACGAGGCTGCTTGACTGCCTCAGTTGAACTAATGCTGTTGAAAAATTGAACGATTGCGCCTCATCATTTCAACGTCATTCAAATCTTGGATTTGTTCTTCACGATTTATGAAAATTCCTTTGCATACGGTTTCGATAAAAATGTTAATCAAGCCATTACCTTAAGTTTTTTTTGTGTGTTGATTTCTGAAATGTTTACCCATGTTTTCCTCGGATAAACTCCTAGATTTGAGTAAATAATCCATGTAAATACTACACAAATTATTTCACGAATTCATTACATATATAATTGCCATTTCCAAATCGAATCAAAAGTAATAATGTAAAACATGACAACTAAAGTGCATCTCGTCGGAGTTCAGATACCTCACAACGCTCGAGGCAAAATGCTGACACACATTCATCTTTGTGCGTCCAAGTGTCGAGGGCTAACATAGGAACGACGTTGAGAAGAAATTAGGACAAATTAGGACCTATGATTGCCTTTTAAGCTAGAACTGTGGATCCTTTACTAATCGAACACCAAAACTGCAAGGATACCCTTTCTGCATTGGAAGTTCACGAATCAATTAGTAGCTATTCTAAGTAAGGATATGCTGTTGCTACATACCTCAGTATCATACGATGCACTAGACTAAACATCGATAACGTGATATCGAACAATATTGTAAATATTTTCGAAATTGATTCGGTATAAGCTGAGTTTACAAGCTTGGATCAGCTAGCGTGGAGACTATCATGAAAGCAAAACATCTGTTCGTTATTTCAGTAGCTCACAAGTTACTAGCCCTAACTCACTACACGTCCTAAGGCACTGTGCGCATTAAAATAAAATATTCCTACCGTCAGCACCTGTAAGATCAACAGAGGAAGGAATAAATAAAACACGGGGCTGCTTTAATGCAAATATTAACCTCAATAAAGACTTTGATTTGACGCGGCCTTTTGACGAGAGCCTTTCCTCGAGCTCCGAATGCGGCACTCGTGAATAGACCATTCCCTCAATGGTTAATACATCACATGAAGTGTCACCCAGCGTCCCCTGATTATGCTTCTCTCAATGCGCTACTTTTGCTGAACAAGCAGAATTTTTCGACCGGAAGAGCTCGCTGTCATTTAAAGGAAGCTCCGAGACCGAGAGAAGATTTTCGGGCAGCAGGGGAGCGAGAGCGGTCTTGTTTATGTTGTCTGTTGCTGATGTGCAATGGGCCGTCTTTTGGTCTCAATGGAACGGGAGGTCTTCATCAAATAGCAACAGTCGAATAAATGAACTCCTTTTGATCATGCGGTATAGATTCTGTTCTCATTCATTGTGATGTACCTTCGTTGAACATGAAAGAAGATCGCTGATTGACTGCTCATAACTACGCTTTTATTTCATATATCTGAGATGAGTGAATTAACCGGAGGAGCGTTGAAATGAATTCCTGAAATTCAAGCCAAGATTTTCACGACTGCTGCTTAATAAAGCTTGAATCCCGTTATTATTTTGTCCTTCTGATTCGTTCTCCGCCTTCTGAATTTTCGATGAAGATCTTAAAAAAAATTACCGATCACTTTTTCGAGTCTTGGATGATTTCCAACCATTGAAAGTTTAGACTTCGAGACGCTCACATATTTGCGTCATTATAACCTCTGGCCGGACGTCCTGAAGTCTTGAAGGCGCTTATCATCGGCGCCTTGACTGAAAAATGTTCCTATAACGTCGCTAGTAAAAAACATCGGCACTTTTTCTCTTCGTGAACATAAGTGAAGTTTCATGAAAAATTATGACGAAAACTTTCGTTAACGATATGGGTGAGTTAGTTTAACGCAGATACTGACAATATTATTACACTAGTCTCTTTTATGTGTTTTTTCTTTCTGTTGAAATCGTTCATGTTGAGAGAAAAGAAAAAAAAAAGTCTGCAGAAGCGCAATAAGGAGAAGAAAGAACTGAAAAAAACACAGATATTAGAAAAAAACAGTCTGATATATGATCATGAAGAACGAAGGAATAACACATAGTAAGAAAAAGGCTTTCTTTACTTTTACCAACAATCATGCAAGCTTACTCGCTTTCCCGTACGTCTTCGACAACCAGCGTCGCTGCCTCATAATTGTTGCAGGAGCCTAGCGTGTTCAAGTCAGTTTGCAGACAATATCGTGAGGTTCGATTTCGCTGCTTGAATTTCCATTCACTGGAAAGGAAACCGAAGAACTGCTTTTGATTTTAGGGCCGCTAAATTAATCGTGAGAAAAGGGCTCTAAATTTCAAAATTGACGGAAGACTCTGAAAAGGGACAATAACCTGGGAACAAGAATACGCAATTAGGAATTAACAAATTTGAAAATCTATCGTGCAATTCAGAGATTCATCGTCATTGACTGTTCAATGCACATAACTGTGTTGGAAGACAAGAAGAAACAGGACAAACATTTCACGGCTCCTACTGATCAAACTAATCTTAAATTTAAATATTCCAATGAAATTACTCATGTGCTTCAGCCAAATAGTCGTCAATTCATAAAGTTCATAATGAAAATGGAAGAGCAAGATATATGCTACGATGAAAAATATGAAAATCAAAAAGAAAACTTGAACCAAAGGTGACTATTTTCTATCGAAAAGCTAGTGAGAAATCACAAAACTCTAAATGCACCAAAGAGAAAATGTATGAAAGGAAATAAACAAAAGCCGTCGTTTGAAATCGGCTCAAGTTTAACAATGAACTCAAATTGATGCGCAAATACGCTTCTACATAAGTAGAAAATTAATGAACACTTTATGGCTACATTGTTCAAAATGCTCACGGTGGTCTAGGAACGATGGTCTTGAGCCTGTTCTAAAACTCCGGTCATAACGCTCACCAATTATACAGAGTACGGGATGTACTGTAGGTTGCTACTATGGCGTGAAGTCTACCGCCATATATCGCCCACCCAGATGCAGTTTGAGGTGTACAAATTAAGCGTCTATAGCTAAATTAAATGTATGGAAATAAGTAATATCCATTAGTAACTTAACCTAACCTCACGCTATAATACTAGCTGGAGGTAGATCTCATGCTTTAGCAGCACCCAATGTAGTCCGATGTGCAACGTGTACAACTTAATTTGTAAACAGCAGCCTGGATTCCGGTAGGAAGTCTATGTTCGTAGTTGGAGAATGAATTAATTCTAAACTAATTCACTGGCCAATTTTGAATTTCACATCATTAAGTTATGGTGAAGAAACAACAGACAAATTTTTCTTAACTTCTCAGACAGTGCACTAAAGCACGGAAGCGATACAAATGCTGTGGTTGAAGTAGTCTTACCGTTGCCAATTTATATGGTAAGCCCAATTTTCTTAAATCACATATGGCCAAGAAAAAAAGGACTTTCAAACCAGAAGTAAAGCCGAAATTTTGCACTCAGATTCTGTATACTTCACACGAAATACGAGCATGGTGAAAGTAATTCGAAATTGTTGTTGATCTTTGTTGTTCCCTTCACGCTGTTTTATTGGGATAATTGATGGGATTATTATGCATCGTCCTCATGAATTTTTAACACTGTATAATTTACTTATCATCTATGAAAATGTTCTTCAATGAGACTATTTTTGAGCGGAGCAATTGTAATACTGAGTTTTAGGGAATTATGTTATCAAAATACTCAAGCGTGGAGGCACATTAATTCTAAAGCACTTAAATTCATTTCAAATTGAACTGGTTTGAAATATAAGTCCAAATTTGAATTAACATCCAATCGAAGACGACACCATTTAGACAGACTGTAGCATTGCAATCTTTATTCGTTCAGGAGACACTAGTTCGGGAGACTTTAATCAATTTCAGAGCCAGGTCTTATTGCAGACACCATTTAGACAGACTGTATCATTGCAATCTTCATTCGTTTAGGCGACATCAGTCCGCGAGTCTTCTATCAATTTCAGAGCCAGGCCTTATCGCGGCCACCGACTGTCCTCGGTGGAATCATCGACGACTTTGCTGAGTCGAACGATAACGCAACTTCTGTTGATGACCTCCCCATGCCCTCGCTTTCTAGCGGAGAAAAACTCTCATTTTCACTGAGACTTGTTCGTTAGCTTTATTAGAAATAATCATTTTCTGCAGGCCTAATGAATCTGAGTTGTATTCTGAAATCGTTTGAGAATTGTTTGTCAGTAAATGACTGGTTGTTTGTTTAGCCAATGTCTGAATTTAATGGTGTAAATCATTACAATAAACTTGAAATGGCAGATTGTTTATTTTATCTATTATGTGACATACAGTAAAGTGTCATGAAATAATCACTTGATCGATTATCAATAATAGTTTATTAGCCATTGTATCTGAACAAGTCAGAAGTTCACTTGAGTCACAAACTTATTAGAAACTTCAATTGGAAAAATTCGAGGAAATTAATCATCTTCACTAGGAATACGCCTCGGAGTCCCGCTCCATCATCAGTTCAAAAAACAAAATCATTGTGTCTCTGTAATGAGGAATCAAAGTACAGTTAACGACAGGCATTAAAAGATTTCACGTGAAGCAAGACAAAATTTCTCAAAAAAGAAAAAAGTATAAAAAGAAGGTTTTGAAGAGCTCAAAAAAATGTAAAGCCTAAAATTCTGGGATCATAGGGGATTGAAGCAAAGTCTAAACTTATGAAATCGGCACAAAATGTAGATAAATATTGCATTTTTCAACATGATTGTTCACTGCAGAGTAAAATGTGTGTGCTAGGTGAATCCCAGTACGGAAGCTTTTACCTTGATGCTCTGCCACTCTGATTTAAAAATAACATGACATCATGTCGACGCACTACGATGTGCACTGCACACAACGGTAAGAGTAAACCAGAGAGGCTCACATACAAATGGGAAAAGTATCCTTGTGTCAGAAAAAGCAGCAGCCTCAAAATTATTAACCAGAGTGATACGTAACTGAAAATAATGAAAATATTTTACCGACAGTTTTTATTTACGCGGCAGTTTCTCAGATGGCGGTCCAAATACGGAGATGAGCATCGTAAATGGTCGTCATGATTTTCTTCAGAAGCTTGTGACGCATATTACTTTCAGAAAAGTTTCTTAATATGTGAATTTATGACACCTAGCAGGAACCCATTAGCAGTAAAAGATGTGTGCAGAATTTCGAATTCATAATGAACAGTATTGAAAGTTGAACATACTTTGTTACCTTTTTTATCAGAGTTTGAATACGATTAATTTTGAAACTTCTTGAGCAAACACGTGAGAAAATGGAACCTAATCCTGTAGAAGTGAGTTTAAGATGCACTCACGTCTGAAACTGATTTTCGTCTCTTGTCCCGAGAGTGTCTAGAAAGGGCACAGTGTTGTTCTTTTTTATTCCCACTGCAGACTTAATTGATTCATGCTTAAGATTAAGGTAGTTTAAAAGCAGTTTAACGTGAAATGGATAGCTAAATTGAACAAAAGTCTCACCCACGTATCGATAGTATCAGGTTGGAGAAAATGCAATGTCTGATTTGAAGTTCTTGGGCAAAAATGATCGAGCCAATGACGATGGAAATATTTTTTCATTAACATACTCTTTATTGATGTCAATGACCTCATTCCATCTTTCAACAAGCTTATGAATGTCTCGCTTGTGAAATTCTGTACATTTAGTGCCAAAATACAAATTTAAATCTATTCCAGTCTCTTCTTTTGTTTTTAAGTTAAATCCATTAAGTTGTTTTCGTAGTCCTCGGAACAAATGGAAATCAGAAACAAATTGTATGGCTACGTCTAACTGTTTTGCAATTTCCCTAGTGGTAAAAGTAGGATTCGCGGGCACAAGAACATTCAACTGATCAGAATCAAGTGTTCATGGACGACCTTTCTTTGGCTCATCTTTTAAAGTGATATCACCACTTTGAGAATGAGAATACAGTCACCTGGAATTTTTTCGTTCTCTACATCATCCCCATAAGTATTTTGAATAGATTATTGCTACCGTATTTGCATAAACACCTTTGTTAAACTCGTACAGTAGAGTTTTCTGATGTGATCTTTAGATGGGACAAACATGGATGCCAATGTTCATGAAAAATATGAACGTAACAGAGATAACCTGAAAGAAAATCGTTCAGTTTGGTCACAGAAATTTGTTACACTTATCACAGAATATAAAAATTTACGAATCTAATTTTAAACATCCGTTTTAAAAATCGGATATTAATTTGCACAATCCTGATAGAACACTAGCTTAAAATCAGGAATTCATTTGTCCAACCACTTTGCTTTATGAAAACACATAAAAATGTTGGCAAGTGATGGTGTTATTGGCAGTCTCAAGGCCAGACAGTTTATTTGTTTGTAAAGTTTACCTGCATAAATAAAGAAGGAGTGCTTTTCTGATAATTATAGAAAAGCGTTGAAGATTTTGCGAGTAAAACTCATTAATTTTAAGTTACTCTTCAAAAAATAACAGATTTAGACTAATGTCAATGGACTCCTAAAGATGAATATTGGAATAAAGGGATTCTGCATGAAGTTAAGCCATGGTTAAATCTTTGACATTAGAAATTCTTCGATTATTTTTAGTAAATTTGGAAGCATCGTCAGCTGTATCCTGACTCGGAGCAATGTTATTGAGAACTTGTATACGAAGTTTATTCAATTGATTATTTAAAGTATCATAAGCTGCTACAATTATCCCAAATTGAAATCTGAAAGCAAAATCGAGATTGTGTATTCATAGTAGACCGTACAGCAGCGCAAGAGAAGAATCTGACATTTGGAAGCCAGAGAAATTTTCCGGGGGTGAGTTTGCTGACTCTTTTAGACCTCATAAAAATTGGTATATTTAATCTTCAGCTTTTAATGCTTCGATAGTTGATAGCCAAAAATATCAAGAAGTATGCTCAACATCATTTGCCTCAAAATTCGTCGAGGTGACTGAACCAAAAAAAGAATAGAATTGAAATAGTATTGACAAATTTTAACGCTGTTTAATACTATTTAGAACTTTCAATGGTGTATTATTTTTTTCCACAGAAAAACTTCCGAGGATGTTAGTCATCTTCATTAAGAAACATTTTTGGAGTTCAGCTGATCTCCAAAATCTTTTATTAGTTAAGACGATTAATTTCCTCGAATTTTTTCCATTTTTTAGTTCATGAGATTAATGTCTTTTATCTCATCTATGAGTATGAGAATTTAAACTTTGCTATTGGAATAATTCATTTTAAATATTTGCGATAAAATACATTTCCCACAAAGTTATTTTTATTTCACTGAAGGGAAAAATGCTTTTATTCATGCTGATATGCCTTCATTGAAAATAAAAACGATCGTTGATAGATTGCTCATAACCAAGCTTTCATTTGTAATCTTTAGGGGCAATGAATTCACTGGCGAAGCTCCTCATAATGAGACTTATACTACCACTTTTCCAGAATTAATATCCTTTCGCATACGACAGCTTTTATTTAATTTCAACATCCTGAAATTGAGTACTCTTGAGAAGTAATTCACGGTATTTGCTCTTCACGGTAGTTGTCTTTTATTGCAGTTGCGCTTTGTGGTAGTCACTGAAGTTCAAGCACCGAACTGGAGGCTCTTGATTCAAGGCCCAAAAGCCAATTTTGCCTGAAGAGGTCATCCATAAAGTGAAAATCAGACGACGAACTGCACATCCAACTCTCAACTTCATTCATTAGCCAATGGACTTCAGCCTGCAAGTTGAGGTAGGACTGCGAGCCGGACGGACGTTCTTTGGTCCTCCTGCTGGCTGAAGCACTCGCTTTACGCTTGCACGATGGCACTGGCGATGCTGATGTATGGTAAAATAGTTGAAAGAAGTCATTTTTTTGACATTTGCTGAAATATGTTGAAAATGAAATATTTAATGCCATTTTTGCTAGAATATCTGTAATAGGAAGTTACAATATTATGAAGTTATTTCTAAAATTTCAATTAATGTTTTAAATGGATTGCTGTGGTTTGCACCATGGTCTTGTTCGATTCCGTAAAACTTTTAAGATTTAGAATGGAGGATTTATTGTGCTTTCAGATACAGCTTTGCCCGGTAATAAACTAAATGTACACTAAATACATTTGTTTGCCAAACAACGCACGATTTTTTTAAAGTTAATTTCTGTTTCCTGATGTACAATCACACACCGGGTATTTTTACATCCCAAACGACAATAGCAATGGAAATCCTCGCTCGTATAATAAAAATTACTTCCTAGTTTCTTCACTGCTACTTTCATATAATTTCCCGAAATATTGAATGTCTTGTCTAACCTCATGGGACAAACAATTTTGTTTGAAAGAGGACATAGGCTCGAACCTACCCTCGAATTTTCATGGAGGACGACTCAAAGAAGATTACCACGGAGGATGTGTGCTCGTACAAACATAGTCAAAGGTGCACACGTCCCATGATCTCGCATTCTCCAATACGAAAAATATCATCTTGCTGATTCTGCTTAGGCTTCTTTTCTTTCCAGAGTACTACTTCGCAGCACGTCTACAAGAGGCTTTACTACTCGGGAAAGCAGAGAGGCCTCGCTTTCTACAAATAATAATTAAGCTCTCTCGCAAATACAATGGTAGGGCAGAATTTTATGGGAGTTTGCTTGCGTACAACATTAGAAACTTGCCTGGTTTTCAATGTCCAATTCGAGATGTAGCTGGGGAAGGAGAGACATTTGTGCACAATTGCTTGTGTAAAAAAATGCTTTAGTTTTGCGCGTCCTGTAGCTCCCTGAAAAGTTATTGGATAAATTAGTTGACTTTGAAATTGTCCACAGTGTCCAAGTATTCAATAAAATGACAGTCTCCTTCCAAGGGAAGATTTAGTAACATCGAAACACGAACAACTTTCGTTAATTAAAATTCCAATAAATCAACTGCTAAATTTGCACAGCGTTTTTCTTGCACAGCGAAAACCGGCATAGACAGCAAGAAAGACTGGCTTAGCCGCCGTTTTTTGGTGGTTTTGGCTTTGTTGGCGGCGCTGCCCAGAGCCCCGGCGGCCCGGCCCCGACTAATGCACAAGCCGCTATTTTGTTCTCGTGTTGGAGGCGGCGAGAAATGTGGGACAACCAGTCACTGTGAGGGGACGTGAGAACGAACGGCTTTTGCTCGACAAAAGAGAAGAGGATGACAAAAACGCCGGACAAATTGAGTACAGGAATAGTCAAGATGCTATATTGGGCTCGTGCCCAGATGTGTATGTATGTACGGGCATATGATACTGTCTTCGAGTGAACGTATCTGAGCCTTGGTATTTATTTTAGGAATAAATAAAACGGTTGGGTTTGTGAATATGAGATACTCAAATGAAAGTTTTATGGGTGCATTTTTCTGAATATTTCCACGTGCGAGCCGGTGCCAGACAGAAGGGATTCATGAACGGAGCGGAGATGACGTGTGGGAGCAATAAAAACAGAAATATTGTTTATAAATATTCTAGCCTGAGGCACTGGATGAATATTGATGTTTATTGCTCGGAGGAGTCAGCGTGAAAATCTGAAAAACCTTCTATTGTTCATAAGATCGAAGGTGTTTCATGCGAATGTTTTTGACAAGATTATTAAAAATGTTTTATCAAAGAACTGAATGAGTTCCGATTTTTTAACTGACGTATGAGATCGTACTCGTTATTCACGTGTTGGAGAGAAACAATGGCTTTGGATGAACTATGATGAAAACAATACTTACTAGGCTTGAAAAATACTGTCATGTCAAGAAAAGGTTTTAAAAATACTTCTACGTTCAAAAAATACTTTCATGCTTGAAATAAACATCCATGCTTGAAAAGGTTCTATACTCGGGAAATGCATCCAGGCTTAAAAAATGCTCCCATACTAAAAAACACTTTCTTGTATAGAAACTGCTTTTAAGCGTGAAAAATGTTTCAATTCTCAAAGAATATTTCTATACTTGAAAATGCATAATTGTTTAAAAATGCTTCAATGCTTGCAATATACTTGCATGCTCAAAAATGCTTCTATGGGAGCACGGGAAAATTGGAATTTTTTTTAAACATGCCTGTTTAGCAATAAATGTTTTGGAAACCAGAACTCACCAACTTTACCTTTTCGAATACATAATATGCAGCTTATTTTCAGAATTAATACTCATAAATCGGCACAATTCTATATCGTAATTAAACCTCACAGATAGTAGATCGGCATTGAAAGTTATCTGTGCATGCGTACCACAATAACGGGCTTTCCGTGATATCAAAAGCGTGTGTGATATGGTACTAATAAGAAATCAGGCTTCTCTCAGGGAAACATATGTAAGCAATGGAAGTCTCGTGCCTCCACCGAACATAACTAAAGCAGCAGCAGAGGTGCAAGCGAGAAAAGAACACAAAACTTACGGAAATACTGTAAAGGACTCTGGTGTATACAGGTAAGTCATGCCTTAGCGCTCGCGTGATGAGTAAGTCTTTGGCGCATAGCCTCTCTTTAGAGAAATCATAAAGCAGTTCTCTCTTCATTTCAATCCGCACTAAAGTTCTTTATTGTTGGGCCAAAGGACCGCCAGTGCAACCCTTGGGAGCGTTGAAAATAACTCTCACAGAACAGCACTTTTGTTTCGACGCCGTTCATTCGTCGTTAACACAGCAGCTCTGTTTCTCAGAGCCTGACATTATGACGAGGTAGGCGAATTTTAGCCTTCCTCACACGAGGGGTTTGAGTTGAAATTTTAGGTCTTCTCGTAAGACTATAGTGGAGATTTGTGGCTCGTGAAATGGACATTTCCGCGTAACTGTGTGGTGAGTTGTTGCGAGTAAATACGAAACTTGAATGGTTTGATGAATTGAAAATGTGTGAACGAAACCAAAGTTATATGAAGGGAATATTCGCCTTTGATGGAAGAAAAGAACAAACAAAGCTAGTGTATGGTTCGGCCATTATAATGCTGCTTGATTCCTTCCGATGAAAAATAAACCGATTGGGAAAATTGAAACTAAACAAAACGTCTTGAGTTTTCGCGCATTAACTTTGATGGGCTTCTGAATCTAGGACTAGATTGCTACATATGCGGAATTTCCCTTAGGAGTATCCATTGTATTTACTTATTTGTCAAAACAGCAGTTCCTCATGCTATTTACATTAATCAAACTAAAAAAACCTTTTGTAGTGAATGTGGAACACCGAACATCTTAGCGCAGGAACTTTGCACGGAAGTTGTTCAAATGTACCCCGATAAACACTAAAATACCTTTTAAAGTGTGTGGCATAATCAGAAAAAATTAATGTGACTAGTTCAATGTGTTCCTAAGCTTCTAATATTCAGTCTGAAAGCTCAACTAACTTTGGAAATTAATTTCAATTAATTCTGTAGAACTTATTACTAAAATGTCACTAGTATGTACAGTGTCATGAATAAATTAAGTTTGCATTTGATTCATCAGACAATTTTTCTTATTCGAACGAAAGATATGAATAACAAACCATGTGCTCAAAGATCCGGTTTTCTCGAGAACACTCTTCATGTATTTTACAACAATACCTAAAATATTTTTTGCACTTTTTTCGATTTACGAATAATGAAGGTAAATATTGTATGTGGAGGCGAGGAAGGTGTTCTATGATTGTCTAAATGAAAGCCTGCACACTAATCTTCACACAATTCAAACAATAACTTTCAAAGGCATTCTCAGTAATTCATAGGAAAAATTATTTCCTAGAGACGGTGAGTCAAATCAACGAATTAACTGTCCATAACGAAGGTGGGCTTCATCTGCAAAGATGTTGTTCCATCTAAGCTGGCAAATATGCTTAGACATTTCTGATGATAGGCCATGACTGTGGTACCAAGTGTGATCCTGTAAATATCTTCAGACATCTCTTACAATACACCACGACTGTGGTACCCAAGTGTGCTGATCCCCGCACAACGCTCACCGTAGTTTACTGAATATTGCTCCATGAAGCAGTAATGCCTGGTCCAGCTCGGACAGGGTAATGACTTCATAATGTTCCCATTCTCTGATCGACGCATCACGTGAATCACTCATAACGTCCCGACGACACGCATCTTGCAATGCTGTGCACGCTCCAAAAAACAGGGAGTTGCTGATATGAGTCCGACAGTTTGTTTTGAGTAGTTGACCCCTGATTATGAGGCAAATTCTAAAATTCATCAGATAGGAAAATTCGCTAATTTATATGAGAAAAAATTTCAATAAACCATCTCAGAGCTTAATCTCAGGGTAAACGCAATTTTTTATTTTGCTTACAAGTGCAGCGCCGCGTTTTTTTTAACATAACCACAAAGGTCACAGCAGCTTACATTGACCACTTCAGTGCTGTGACATCTTTAGTGCTGCTCTGGTGAAGCATTGATGACTACATTGAACATTGTGTAAAACTTATCGCCAGGTCGGAAATACTGGTAGCGTTTTTCATTGAGAAGAGACGAGCACAGCAATTTTGCTTCGCTGCCACTCAAATGCAAAAATTCAAATCTAACATGCGCAGAACGAATGACAAACCAAACTTCCTAATTTTCAACGTCTGCTAATTCCTAGTGCAGAGGCTCAAAAACTCTTATTCTTATGAACTTTTGCTATTTGGTTTTTATAATGGCAGATCAGAATTTTGTCGATACATAAGATTCATTGTTATCTTTGTGCAAATCATCAAGTGCGAAACCATTCAAGAGCTTACATCTTCCGATGCTTTTATTCTTCACTTATTCTAACGCATAGTAATTCAAGGGAATCTCACATATATTTCGTACACTTATATAAAGTTAAGAAACACTTTTATTAACTCGGTGTGCCTGTACGAACTTGAGGCACATTTATATTAACATGGTACACTTATGGGAACATTAGAAACGCAAAAATTAACTTAGGAGAGTTGAAGTTGAGAAACATTTGAATTATCTTGGGATATTGTACCGGGTGGCCCAGCGTAGTGTGGACTAATAAAAGTTGTGTTTTTTCAGTTATATGATGGCCAGTCAAAACAACTCATGTATCGAATAAAAGATAAATGTATTGTCTTTAAGAAAATTTAAGAATTAATAAAAATATCCTCCTTTCTCCTTGATAACCTGGCGGAGACGAGGGATCACCTGATCACACGTGGCACGCACAATTCCGGCGTCAATTTCTGCCCAAGATTCAGCCAGTTTTTGTTTCAGAACCTCCACACTTGAGTGGGATACAGCTTTTTCTCCAAGATTCGTTTTCTGTTGAACGTCGAACTTCATTTTGAAAACAAAAACCAGCTTCGGTAATGGTGTGGGCATGGGCTACGTCAACAGGTCTCAAAACCCCTTTGATTTTCATAGAGGCTGGTGTCAAAATCAACCAACATGCATATCTGAAGATGTTAAAGAATGTTGTTCCTTGGGGGAGGTAAGTAGCTGAATATGAAGGAATTACGCCTCAGCATGATGGAGCAGCCACTCACACAACCAGAATGGTCCAGGACTGATGCAAAGACAATTTCAAGTCGTTTTGGCCCAAGGAACTGTGACCTCCATCTTCTCCTGATTTAAATCCAATGGACTTTGGGATGTGGTCTATCTTGGAGCAGAAGTCCTGCGCTGTATCCCACTCAAGTGTGTAGGTTTTGAAGCAAAATCTGACCAAATCTTGGGCAAAAAAAGACGCCGAAACTGTGTGTGCCACGTGTGATCAGGTGATCCCTCGTCTCCGCCAGGTCGAGGAGAAAGGAGGATATGTTGAATAATTCTTGAATGTTTTTAAAGACAATACATTCTTCTTTTATTTGATACATGAGTTGTTTTAATTGGCCTTCATTTGACTAAAAAAATAAACTTTAATTTGTCCACACTTCGCTGGGCAACCTGGTGTATTAACTTGGGGAAATTATATTAACTTGAGGAACATTTACACAAACTCAATGTACCAATGTTAATTAACTCAAAGTCACCGTTGCTTGTATTTGAGCATAACGCCGTGGAAGTTTCCCAAATTTCATTTCATTCAGTACGACACTCTAAACAAATTTAATGAGTGTGAATTATGTAGTTCATTTCGGCAATAGAACCAATTTGCAGAATTTGAGCGCATTGATCGCGACAATCAATGCATATTTTCTGAATTTACGTCTCGTTTGTGAAGGATTGCATAATAATGCAAAACAAATTAATGTACGATTCTTTTTATTCAAGGCAAATGCTTTGTACAAATACAGATATTTGATGCCTACACCATACAAAGGCATTTTACTTTATTCGGTGCACTCATGCACAGAAGTAAAAAATGAAATTCAAATTTAAAGTAGGGATGGACTGAGTCAAACATTCTTAAGTTTATTCATGAAAAGAAGCAGAGTTTTTACGTTCACTTGAAATGGTATGCTCTCAAACCATACATGACTCAGAATGTAAGCAGCTACATGTGCACCGAGTTGAACATGCGTCATGAATCTAACCATAAAATAGTGAGCAAAGACTCGGGGGTTAGCCTTAACGTTCCCACCCTAAGGTAACGCGTTGAAAAAGTGCGAACATAATGACAGTAAACCCAGGAGTTTGACCCCCATTTGAGAAGTGCGTTGACTACGAGAGTATGTAATCAAGATTGTGAGCTCTTACTACTAGAATGCCTCTACAATTCTCTCGCTGATAAAGAATGAGAAATTGAAGATATACTGAAACCAATTTGCGACGGAAAGTGTGATTCTTGTTGGAAGAAGGTTCTTGCTTGGAGGGGAGTTTCTTCCAGGAATGCTAACACATGGAAACGTTTGTGTCTTCTCCATAAAACAGCAGAAATTGAGCATAAAATTGGCAAGACTACTATTATCAACGTTGAGAGATTGTCAGGTGCCATTTCCACCGACGAACATGGCCAGTCACTGTAGAAAAATGATCAGCCGCGTCATTTGTGCATGCAAATTACAGAGAAACATACAGTGCCAAGCCATCTTGTGACGACTCTAATTGCAGAGATCTACTCGTGTGTTGGGCCTGCTTGCTTTACGCACCATTGTTTCGTGTCGTGGAAATGATCTGGCAGGAAAGGTGTAATATTTTTTTAACCTGTGCTTTTCTAATTATTCTTCAATGCCACTTTTACCTTATCAGGATGCCGATAGATCTATCCCATAATGAAATTTGCCTGTGTGTCTGTTTTTGAGAAATCTTTTGAAAAATATTAATGCTAGTAAATTAATTCAAATTATCTCTATGAATCATAAAGACGCTTAATGTTTGTACAAGAAAATGAAATACGATTTCATGGTTTCAAATTGATACACAAATTCATTCAGTCTAGTTTTTAAGTTCTTCATTTATTAGCTCACCTGATACAAGATGAATGTCAAAACTTATCTAAAAATGTTCATCTAGATACAAGCCATCAGTAAACTCAATGCTCATGGTGAGGTCGGTTACAGCTTGTAAGGTTTTCGTAAATTATTGCTCAGTATACAAGCAAATAAGCAGACGAAAAAGCAACCATATAAGCAAGCAAATAAGCAAGCAAATAAGCAAGCAAATAAGCAAGCAAACAAGCAAGCAGATAAGCAAGCAAATAAGCAAGCAAATAAGCAAGCAAATGAGCAAGCAAATAAGCAAGCAAAAAGCAAGCCAATAAGCAAGCATGCTGGCAGAGACGGAACTGACGAAAAGACTCGAAGCTGTTTCCAGCGCATCATGTTTTACAGGCGCCTCGAGGTCGACACTCTAATTTACTCTCAAACTAGGCCTCACAAGAGGGAAAACCGAGAGGCTTCTTTTTGAGACCGTAACACGTTCTCTTCAAATTATGAATTTTTTCTGGTTAAGGCTAATCTCGAGCACGGCGATCAAAGTCAAGGGCTTCAAATACATTCTTTTTTCTTGAGAAGTACTTACGATGTTACATACCGGAGCAAACAACTTCCTCAGCATCTACTAAATCTTTCTCGTGTTGCACAAGAGGAATTTGGGAAATTGAAGCTCTGTGTAAACATCCATCAATTGTAGTGCGAAGAAGATGAATTATACCGGATTCATAACGTAAAACATGCGAAGTACTAATAGAATCTCAATGAAAATAAATATTTTATTTCTCGTTCAACGTAGAGTTAAAATTACTCACGACTCTTCTACTTGAATTTTAAACACAACTTTAAGTTGATCGAAGCCTTAAGAATTTATTCTCTTTGAATTAAATACGACGTACAAGTTTGTACTTATTCATGAATAATTGAAAATTGATAATGTTATGTCATGTGTGACATTGTATACACAGGATGACCGGCACTATGTTGAACAAACTTCACCATGAAGCTGGAACTATTAAAATAAACACTTTCTACTCAACAACCAAGTGACTAAAAGTGCTTCGTTAAAGAATATCAAGGATTTGAAAGTTTTATTCGGTTTTCTGAGTGTTCCATCACATCAAATATTTAAATTTATTTTGCTTACGTTGAAAATTTCACCTGATGCAGAGGTATTAACTACATGGGAGCATGAACCCAATGCTGAATTACAAGTGTGCACCCGGCTTACGGAGCGACAAATGGCAAAATTGTAAAATTTAGATTATTGGATTCACCAAGACAGCAGAAATTCATCATATGGCACTAAGGTCTCCTGATATTATAACCTGTGATTTCTACTTGTGGGGACATTTGAAGAGTCTGGTGTTCGAAACACCGATTCATTGCGAAAAAGACCTCATCGGTGGAATTATTGAATCCTACGCCAGGGTTTGTAAAACTCCTGGTGTCTTCAATCTTATCCGGCAATCATAGCACCGGCGTTTGAACGCCTGCATCGCCACACGTGTGTGTCATGCTTAACATCTTTTGCAATTACCTAGCCTAATTTTAAAATGTGCTTCTTATTGTCTTAATAATTGAAGCTGTCATTCTGTTTCTCGCGTTCAAAATAAAAATGCTTCCCTAACTTCTAAATTTCATTTTCCTGCTTCTCTTCGAGTACGGATTTTTCTCCAATACGTTTCAAATTTCAAGTTCTTGTAACACTTTAACGAAGAATTTTTCGATCACTTGGTTATTAAGTAAAAGGATTTATTTTAATGGTCCTAACTTCAAGTTAAAATTTGTCCGACAAAGTGACCGTCTCTGTGTATCTCCACAAATATGTATGTGATAAAAATATGTAATGGGTGAACAAAACAAAGGTCTTGTTTTGTACAGAAAATGCTTCCTAAGCCCGCTGAAGTATTCAACACTTCAAATAAGATAATTGTTCTGAAAATTCAATTGTAAATCCGACTTGTTTATTCCTACTCATGATTCTATATGATGATTTTCCAACGCATTCTCTAAGAGTTCAGAAGCGAACTCTAGCAGCATGTCAGTAAGTCGGCTTTTT
>JACJUY010000333.1:40831-53870 GCA_014220935.1 Platorchestia sp. MABIK
ATTCTTCCGATTTAAAGAGAAAAGTTCTTTTTAAAGAAACATCTACTGATTTAAAGAGAAACGATGTTTAAGGAAACATTCTTCCTATTTGAAGAAAAATATTCTCGCGAACAACCAGAAGGATGGGCTGTTTGAAGATCTTAAGCTGAGGTGCGTGGTCTGTGAGACAAAGAGTACTTTGAGAGTACTTTGAGAGAGTACAAAGAGTACTGTGAGACAAAGAGTACTTTGAGAGTACTTTGAGAGAGTACAAAGAGCACTGTGAGACAAAGAGTACTTTGAGAGTTCTTTGAGAGAGTACAAAGAGTACTGGGAGACAAAGAGTACTTTGAGAGTACTTTGAGAGAGTACAAAGAGTACTGGGAGACAAAGAGTACTTTGAGAGAGTACAAAGAGTACTGGGAGTCAAAGAGTACTTTGAGAGTACTTTGAGAGAGTACGTTGAGAGAGTACAAAGAGGACTGGGAGACAAAGAGTACTTTGAGAGTACTTTGAGAGAGTACAAAGAGTAGTGGGAGACAAAGAGTACTTTGAGAGTACTATGAGAGAGTAATTTAAGAGAGTACAAAGAGTACTGGGAGACAAAGTACTTTGAGAGTACTTTGAGAGAGTACTTTGAGAGAGTACAAAGAGTACTGGGAGACAAAGAGTACTTTGAGATAAAAGTAATATTTTTTACTTAACATATAAACGTTTAAAAGTGAACGAAGAGCTGTCAGTTTGTGCTTATATTCACAACAGTACTTCAGTGCTGAACACTTTTTATATGATTCATTAGAAAAATATACAATTATTGGAAATTTTAGAAATCACCTATCATGAATCCGACGTGCCTGAGGTAATGATGCTGCAACTCTTCACATGAGTGAAAACATATTTCTTACCATCTCAAACATATTTCATACCATCTCATACTGCCAGTGTATGTTTATTCTGTGCTTCTCTTTCTCTCTCTGTGTGAGTGTGTCTCTGTCATTCTAAATTCAAAAATAAGATCACATAATAACCTAACACACTTGTAGGACGCACAAAACCCCTCAAAATATAAAAAACATAATTAACAAATAAGTTACAAACGAAGTTGGATAATTACACGCCATTCCAAACAAAGAAGGTCTCAGAGTTGTGAAAAATTTGAATAAAATATCTCCTTCTTTATACAACAATGTGAAATAGGTGGCGATTTGCTTCCATTATTGAAACGATTTCTTTACCTCTAACTTTGAGTAATGGCGAGTGACTCACGTGCAGAAACGGCGATCTCGATCATACCCTGATGACGTTCTAGAGACATTTACCTATGAATTTATTGGCAAGAAAAGAATGAGTGATGTTTTGGAGGAGTTTCATTCTTTGCTTCCTTCCTTTTTCATTACTTCTTCAATGATGCACTTGGGGAGTGAGCTATGGTTTCGAAAACATCTCATTATTCCAATTCATTTTTTGTCCGTTGACTAACAGTTTCTTCAGCCACTGTATTTGCAGGCTTTACAATCAACATACATAATGTTCCTAACGTGAAAACTTGAAATACTTCCCAAAATAGGATCAAATTGCTCTTTGGAAAAGAAAAAACTAAGCCTAAGAAACTTAATATAAATTTAAGTACTTCTCTGAAATTTCATGTTCAGTGTCTGATTGGGCGAGGAACAAAATTAGGTTCGAAAAAAGCAAGATTTCCCTTCTAATTTCTATCTTCATTAAGTGACGAGTCGCGCAAAGGTAAACAATCTAGCGAGCAATAAAACTGAGACATTCCTGTTGAAGTTTTGTATTATTTCCAGGCGATTCGTAATTTTCTTTTATTTCTTAGCTTCGACACGACGGATTTCGATCAAGTTTAGCCCTTCAACGCCCTGGACGACTTTTCGGTTCACTTCTGAAAATAGTCTCAATTTATTCTTTTTCTTGTTAAATTTGTTCCCTAGTGTGTTCTTTGGAATTCACTGCCGAGTGGCAGCTCCTTCCTCATTCTAATGTCGGCCACCATCTGATGTCAGGGTAAGTCTATTGATGTTGCTTATAATAACGGTAACATGCGTAGAAAAATGCTGACGTTAAAGGGTTAAGACGTTTGTGTGCACTACTTATGTCATATTAAATAGAAACATTTATGTAACACAGCGAAATGCTCTCATAAAAATCAATCAATCGAAAATTGTAATGCGATTACGTAAGTAACACATCATCAAAATTAATTATTGGTATATGGTATATGGTATAGGAAAATGTGCAGAGTCTGCAAGATTTGTGCTTTAGGCAGAAGCGAGAGAAAAATTTTGGCGTCATACCATATTTTTATGCGGCCGCCGATGTAGATGACTAAAAACGAGGAGTAAAAATGACATTAATTATGCGACAGCTCTGGTCTTGAAGCAGGGAAATATCTGCAGTTTTATAAGTAGCAGCCGTCGAGAAGTTCCTTCCTTAAAATATGCAAATTTCCACCCTGGATATTTTGTCCTTAGATATCGCTTGTGGTTTATTTGCATACACATAGCGGGGATATATATCCGTGTTCTTGCTTGTGCACATTGATACAAACATACACCCACAAACGCACGTCCAAACGACACGTACATTCATGTATATTGATGCAAATTCAGCTTATAAATTCCCTTATTTCCCACACAAATATGTTTTAAATCTATAGTTTTTAAAAAAAATTTCCTAAAAATTTACTCTAAGCTAATTTATTCAAAGCCGTTTCACTGCTTTGCTTTTCATCAATTACCATAAACATTCACGCATCAGCCACACTGAAAATAAAATATGAAACTCAAGCTAATCAAAAGGCAAAATCCTGGAACATCACAAAAATTTCGGCTGTCACGCCCCACTTGCTGTAAGTCTCCACTCAGCGAATAACTCATCGTTCATGCGACTGGCCTGGGATGTTCAAAAATTGAGGTGTGGCTCCTGGAATCGCCTATAAATTGGGCTGTAGTTGGCTTTCATTGTTTGTGTATTCATGAGGCGGTGTGGCCGCAGATTATAAGGCTCTGTGAGACTCTTTGCGTGACGGGAACGCCCCACCAAAACACTGCTGTTCAGAATTATTTTTTAGAAGAACTCCTGCTTGCAAACCGTCGAGAATATGCTAACATGAATGTTGCGGCTCGTTGAAGGCTGGGCTTGTAAATTCCGACGATTGTGGGCAGTCATGGCCTCGTTATCTAGTTGCAGTGTTTTAAATTAGTTGATTTTCTCTGATTCAATTTGATTCTTCAGCCCTTTGAATTATTTCCATTTAAGTTTAGGTCTTAAATTGAACCGCTAGGTTTCTCAGATTTTAATAAAATTTCAATGCTTCTATTTCGATCACGACAACCGTGCATTTTTCTTCAAATTTACGACATTGCAAGTGTAGTCATGGTTAAATAATCGCATGAACTAAAATCATATACAATGTACATAACATTTCTTACAGTTCACTACGGCTCATTTGATTGGGGTATTACAACAAGTTTGAAATTATTTGAAGCGATAAAGAAAATTTGTTTGGTTCATTTAACACCCACAAGAGCAAAATCATTCTGTGAAACATTACACTATTTCTTGAGAGAACTCATTTTTAAACCTTTTGCATTCTTTTTATCTACTTATGTTTTTTAACTCTAAAAATAAATTGACTACTGTCATGAGCAGCGTGTGTTTGGTCCATAAATCTGATCCCTCGTTCCGTAGCTCACATAGTTGTAGTAAGAGAAAACGTAACCAAGGTTAAAAAAAGAGCCAATAAACTGAGAAGATTTACAGCGGTTAAAATATTCTTCAATTCATTATTATACTTTCCATTAAATTCAGTAGTATATCAGTAAAAGTCAGTAACCCATTAGAGAAAGGGGAGAAGGTAAACTGATATAGGAGATGCTTCAACCCTTCCACAAGACGGATGTTCTTCTGCGATAAATTGTTTTGTGCATCTCCATCGTACTTTAACACTTTGACGGCGATCGGTTGAAGTTCAACATTCAACTCATATTTAAAGTCGATTGTAGAAAGCAGTTTTGAAAACAGCTAATGTTAGCCGATTCGAGCCTTCATTTTGCTTCGATTAAGTATTAATTAAAATTGAGTTTGTGACTACAGGTTGGTTAGCAGCATTATGAAAATTCCCAACGTGATCACCGGCGGCTCACATGGCCACCAACGTGCTAAATGAAGCGCATAAACATCTTGATGCATGTTGTTATTAGAGTTTCGGTAAGTGCTTTCCACTTAATTTGGAGCTTAATGAATATTCCAATGAAGATCAACATCTATTTGTTAGATTCGAAATAGTTTTTCAATCAATAATGAGCATTTTTTATGAGCTATGGTTGTTTATTTTATAATTACAATCTGGTGGGAGAATTTTTCGCCCTTAGAAACGTTTGCTTAAAGCATCTATTGTTTCAGAAGCTGCAACAAAGTCTCAATATTAGACGAGCTTCTCTCACAACGAGAAATGTTATATCAGCCTAAGAAGCTTACACCTGTAAGCGAAAAATAAAGGACGGCAATTTAAAAGCATTGAAGCAGCCAGAAGTTTTAGCGAGAAAATACTGAGACGTTATTTCATTTGAATGTACGACTTATTCCACGGAACAAACCTATTAACTTCGAATTAACGAGATCATTTTTTTCGCGCAGTCTCGAGTCAAGCGAATAAAATGGCTCGATTTAAAAAAAGACAGCACCATTTGTGGGGATGAAATAGAAGGAAAGAGGCGGTGGTTGTGGGGCTGGCACCCTACACTTCGTCTGACAAACGTGGCGTCACCTTCTTGACGCCAGTAATTATTTTACAGTAATTATGAGCGTCTTTCAGATATTTGTGTCAGTCTTGAACGGCGTTCGTCATCCAAAAGCGAAAACAACCGAACACTTTTACGGAGAGCTATGACAACTCACGGGTTCTCAACTTTTGGGAAAAATCTTATTCACACAGGCTTTTCTATTGTAAATGGCGTATAAGAAACGCTTTAACGTGAGCTTAGCATGGAACTTTGCCCTCTAAGAAAACAAGATGCAGTTTACTGAGCATGTAAACCGAAAAATTGAAAAGCTCTCAGTCAGGGACACTGTGAGGCATAAGATCTTCTAATGTATGCGCTCAGAAGCTTGTGTGAATCTCAAATCGGATCTTAAAAACTTTACACAGTTAAATGGGATTGAGGTAACATGTGTTGCAACACTTAACCTTTCAGAGCGATGCACCCTGAAGAAAAAAGTCTTGAAAATTTAGAAGGCGCTTATCATAAGATGCTATGAAGTGTGCAATGTTGGTTGTAGCAACACACGTATTGACTGAAACTTAAATCTGGTACTAAATGAAAGAATTTCTGTCAATCTCAAATCCGATTTAAAAAATAAAAATGATATTGTGATAGCATTAGCCCAAGGTTCATATTACGCAATGGTTGAAGTCTCGTTTAACGGTAAAAAAATGCCAACTCCTGAGAACAGTTGTTCATTCTTTGTAGCATATGAAAATTTAAGAACATTGATTTGGAATTAAATCGCTAATCTTTTACTTCTGTTCTAATATGGAAAAATGATCCAATGCGTAAAAGTGATCTAATATGGAGAAAAGTATCTAACGTGGAATATATTTGTGCTGATCGAACGTGGAAAAAGTATTAAGACAATTACCCTATGATTATTAAAACGTAGATAAGTGCAGGTTTTTCCACCAGGAAGTGCTGCGTTTGTTGCATCCTTTCACGAGGATGAAGGATAAAAAGAATATGTTTGTGTGCACGAGGATATCAAATATTACATTATTCTTGATCGGTATATTTTCAAAGGGAAACAGAGCCAAGTGTGGGAAATTTGTGAACTATATCTTCGAAACGTTTTATCAAGTAATTTAGCACCCTCTCGATTTGCACGTAAAAACGAGAAAAAGGAGCCACATTACGAAAAATTTCTGAAAAGCATGAATTCGTTTCTTCAAAGATGGTATCTCGTAGTGTTTACCATTATTATAAACTCTAAAATAATGGATTCCTACCCAGATTCTGTACAAATGATTGTGTGTGATATGATTGAGTGAATTTTTCGATTCTGTGTGCAATTGGAAAGCATTTAAACTGAATAATGAATCAAATAGCAAAATTTAGCCTTTAAGCTTGAATGTTCTATAATACACTCAGTCTCCGGCTTCACTGCATAAGTTAGTGGAAACAAGGAATTAAGTAAAACAAGGAGTAGCTGAGGCGACAAGGAACCTCCTCCACCGCTAATTTGCATGCAAATTAACCCTTCGCTGTTCTGACGAAGGTTTATTTGCCGGCTCTAAAACCCCTTGCCAGGTGTAGCCGCTTTCATTTTTAGCATTAATCGCTTTTTAAACGAAGAATGAATTTAAAAAGCAGGCGTTATATTAAAAATGACGGTGGACTTGGTAGAACTTGAGGGCAGGACGGAAGTATTAGTAGCTGCAGTACCTAAACATGCTTCAAAAATGTTTACATTATTTTTAAATTCGTGGAATGTTCTCAGAATTAATTAAGCTGAGTTTTTGTAGACCAAAAAATTAATGTTAAAAGTTGATGTTCGTTACTGCCACTTTAAACTGATTTATGAGGCATTCTAGCCGCTAATGTTATAACCACATTCAAAGCTGCATTCTTTGCATCCTTTCAATTCATTCGAACATCACACACTTCCAGTTGTCATTTCACGAACACTGTAACACCTGCAATTAAACCTGCATAAGAAACAATGTCTTACGTCAACAACACGACTACAAGAGCGAGAAATGTATTCAGGAATCGTCGAGGAGAATCCGGCGCTTTGGTTACACAGGCAAAGACGCAAAAGACAAGACAGATCGTGACATCGTGTTCGGGTTGTGTGAAAATGCCAAATGAAAGTTCAACAAACCCAGTTGTCTGAAATGGCTTGTGGAAGCAATGAAGTGTTGTGCTTTAGCTCCTACGCTGATAAGTCGCTTGCATCTTTTATTTAGACACACACGATTTAACTCTGTTGCTAGAGGAGAACCTACGTTTCATTAGGAAATAAACTCTTTTAAAGGATCCTTTAAAGGAGTTACATAATGACGAAAGAGTCGAAATACATACATGAATATTTAATATTTTGCATGTACTTTTTTACACCGTTGAGGAAATGTTATTGAGCACTGCAAGAACATCACTTATATATTTTCAAATCAGAATTCGTGAATTCGTGCAGAATGATTAAATTTATCACCGAGTGCAAATTCTAACGGGAAGCAAAAGTGCGTCTGAACTCTGAAGAAAATATTTGTGAATATCCTCCATCAGTCGATGGCATGGCTGTGTTTTTCTGTGAGCTGGCTTTTTGCGCTTCTCTCGCGTATGAAAGGCTAAAATGAATTTTTAATTCATGGGATATCGAATGTTCGATCACGCCTTGCAGTTTCTAAGTCCATAAATCCTCCGTATTGGGCATTCCGTCAAATGGCTCAATAAGAGCTCCAATTGTGATTCGTATTAATAAAGTATGGCCGGATTTAGTCGTTTTTCAACGTAAACCGTAACAACAACTGAAGCATTTGATACGTAGGACATTTTACTTCTACTTGAAAATAAAAAATAAAATAAATGTTCACGTAAAATTAGCTTCTGCATTCAGCTTTTATGCACAGCCTTCTTTTTCAGTTCTGGGTTTCTGGTCTGAAAAGATCAGGAAGGTATTCCCAATGCACACGATATTAACTGAAGAAAACACCCCTGAATTATATGCTAATTTTGAGTCCAAAGTTTCATCTACTGCATTTTCCCATTTAAAGACACATTTCACTCTCTGTCAAAATAAATTAGTCAAACATTCGGATCTTCTGAGAGAGAGAAAACCGTTCAAGCGCAAATTCAATTGAAATAATACAGTTTTACGTTGTTCGACTATTTGTAGATACAAATCTATATTTTCAAACTTCAGAAGTTCGAGATAATGTGTAACTGACGCTCTTCTAGCAGCTCAACCCAGTCAAATTTTTTCGATGCCACATTTTCGATGCCACTGTCTAAGCGGATTCTGAAATGCTCACGACCTTTAGTCCGTTTCCCGCTTGATCAAACTTAAAACGAATATCATAGCACGATGGAACTGCACTAACTAGGCAACAAAGTGGGGGACAAATTCTAATTTCTAATTATCCACAGAACAATGCAAATAAGTTTATATTTACCAACAATCTAAGAGGAAACAAGCCCCAGAATTGAAACAGGTTAACGTGGAAGATTCGCAAAATACTTTGAACGGCAAGCGTGGTTCAAATTCAGCCTGTGGAGAGCACTGCAATTTAAATATTTACCTTCGTAATTAGCATTAGCTTTTATGCCCTGGAACGCATTAATTGAAATGATACAATGACTGTGCAGGTGCAGTTATGGACGTAGTGCACATGGTGTCTGTGGTGCGCACTTGTTGCACATGGTATCTGTGGTGCGCAAGTGTTGCACATGGTGTCTGTGGTGCGCACGTGTTGCACATGGTGTCTGTGGTGCGCATGAGTTGCACATGGTGTCTGGGGTGCACACGAGTTGCACATGGTGTCTTAGGTTTGCACTCGTGGAACACGTCTAGTATGTGTCGTGGGTTCTGAGATATAAAAATAGTTTAAAGGGCGTTAGTTTTGTTGAAATTGTTTGAAAGAAATTCCTTGCTCTGAAAGAATCATGGAGAAAAATTTTGCCTGCCTGTCGCTGCTTATAGCAACATCAGAGAAATGTGGACGCAGGTAACATTACAGAAATGCAGTTTAAATGTGTTCATGTTTTTTAGGTTAGATAATCTAGTGAAGGTTTATGTGAGCTAATTTCCCACGCACAATTTTAGTGAAACCATTTTTGTATTCATTTATGTTTGTATTTTCCTCTGATGTTGTTGAAGTTATGTAGTCCAAACGTAGTTAAGCTTGGTTACGTTATTTATCTTGACAACTAAGCTCAATAACACATAGATTCTTGGCTTGCTGGAAAGTTTAAAAACGTAAAATCGCCCAACATCTTCAATTGATATGGTTTCAACGTGTGTGAACCTGTGCGTCTGCTGATAAAAATCAGCCCTCAATTACTCAACAAAGCCGTTGCTTGCTCCAGGGTGAGAATAAGTTGGGAAAACTCGAAATCTTTTTTTTCCTAATGAGTTTAGGTTTGCATTAGGTAATGCACGATTTGAGGATTGTGCGCAATTGCAGAACTTATTCCGTCTCAATCATATATTGGTCAAGTTTTATTGGCTCAAAAATCGTGCAGTATAATCCTGAAAATGAAGAACAATTCAATCGCGGTAGTACTTCGAAGTTTATTGGCTCTATTTTAGCCTTGGTTACTCTTTCTCTTGCTGCAAACAAAAAGGCTTCTTTCTTATTTTACTTTTCTCCTACCCCAGATTATCAAAAAGTCTTCATACTGGGATATTTATTTGGGTTGTTGCATTGAAGAGAATATTTACAGCATTGAGCATCTAAACAATCAATTCAAAAGCCACTCCCCACCTTTTGAGAAGGTTTGATCAATCCGATCAAGTTTGCAAGCCCATTTTAAATTCTCGGACTTCGATCCCTTGATCTTCATTTTTTAGGTGCATCCTGACTTACTGATTCGGACATAGAAATACAACACTCGCACTAAGATATTGTTGAATCTCTCGCATCATAAATGGGAAGCCCATGATCCGATTAAGAGGAGCTTTGAATCTCCATCGGGTGTCTCGTTATTTCTAAGATTTCCTCATTAATTTGGCTATTTTTAAATATCATCACGGAATGAATGGGCAGAATTTCTAAGATTGTAATAGCCACTCTGTAAAAATGCGATGTCATCTCGTTATTGTTTATTTTCTTATATTTACTTGTGTAATATTTACACTGAAATTGAAATGTTAGTCATGAACAACACAAACTCTTGTCAGGCAACCGTAGCCTTTGACGTGATGATATGCTAAGCTTTATCTGTCAGTGGACTTCATAAAATTCTGGACTTCTAGGTGTAAAATACATGATGTTCGACCTGGTTACTAATTCATCTTAAAGTGAAACTATATCTATTGAGTACCAATAATAAAATTAAAAACTCACTCTCAATTACAAAAATCAAACACGCAAATTAAAGCCAAAAGTTGGTTTACTAACCTCACCTAAAGTTTGAAAAAATTTCATTAAGAGAGGGACTGCATATCAACAAATGACTGTCGGTGCTGCAAGTGCGGAATCCTTTCTGTGTGGAAAGAAGAGCATCTCGTTGGTGAGAGGTGGCTGTTGCAACAGGCAGAGTTATTGAAGTTCTCGGTCCAATTTATTACGATAATATGTTACTGAGCGACGACCTGACTGACTCCGGGAGGCCGAAAGCCCTGAAATATGGTCCTGAAAAACAGCCCGAGGTCATTTTGTCATTATGGACTCGCAGTCAGGTTCGTTTTGCTGCTTTTTTTTTTCGAAGAAGTGTAAGAAAATTCCCTGAAGAGTGGAAAAAGGTTAACTCACAGCACGAGATGAAATCGTGTATTTAGTGTTCAAGTGCAGGACTTAGGGATGGAAGTGATGAAGAGAGAGGTGAGTTACGTATGACATTAGTGATTATTTTTTAAAATGATTTTCAGCATGTGATGTTCGTATTATCAATGTAGACTCCGACGGTTAATTTTGAAAATAGTGATTGTTTACCTTATTTATTTGACCAAACTCCTCGCTCTCTTTAAGTGAATATTTATTTTTTTAATTTAGTTAAAGTTTAATACATTTGTCAAAGTAGTGTTTAATTATCATTTTTAAATCATGCATAAGTTGATACATTTGATGAATTAATCCTACATATACTGATAAATAAATTGATGGGAAAACAGTAATTATTAAACAACTTTCTGTGAATATTGATTTGCTAATTCGCTGAGACCATCAGCAAAAGGGCATTTGAATTTGCTGAAGCACAAAATGCTTATATGTTTTTCAAAACATGGGTAGTTTTGATAGCTTTTTCAGAAAATATCAAAAGAAACTTTGCTTTCCAAATGACGCTTGTTTTTCATGTTAAAATTAACTGTTATTCTAGGTCGCAAATTTTTTGGAACACATGCACAAAGCCCACCAACAGTACATAGAGACTGGACAGAAGATGAAATTATTAGTTGTTGCAGCTGATAAAAGGATGCTTGGTTATCGAATTGAAGGTGGTGGAGAATTTACCGAGCACCTGAAGATTTAATTTTCTGGACTGGTTCGAAACTTTAGAATAACCTTACTCTGCTAAGATAGCGCTGCGGAACTAATGACTTTCAACAAACAAAGCCTAGCATCTCTGATGCGTCTTTACAAGTTGATTTTTTAAAACACAGCAGAAGTTCAAAGTAATGCATAGTTTCACCCTCTCAAGACTTAGGATAGACACTTTGTTTAGGTTTGTTAGGTTTGCCAATCCTATGCCATGGAGCTAGTGATGTTACCTCAGCTGTAGATAGGCTTTCAGACCATCTATCTTCCGTGCCCACTGTGCTTCTTTTTGTTTTCACAATAGTGTATTCTGTGTGTAAATACACATTGCACATAGATTCTCCGTTTTTTATGGTCCATGCAAAATGAATTATTTTCGTCCGTCTTGGTCAAGCCTTTCTTCTGAGCAAGGAGTCTGGAACTAATCTCATAATAATAGTTCGAATGATTTCACTCCTACATTTCCTTCACCTTCCTGTTAAGTTGCATCATTAATTTGAGCTCAAAAATGACAAAATGAAAGTTCAATGCAATGAGCCAGGTTACATTTTTTTAGATAGCACAAGTAATGGAGAAATTAATTGAATAATTGTTAAAATTTGCTACAATATTAACGCCCTTTCTTATTTTTTTACAAACATCACTACCGTAAAAAAAAAGTATCTATTGTGCAGTGTGACGCTACCTGCGTTTTGCAAATTGCTTTGAAGCCCATTTTGTTCTTTTCCTTTTGTGGTGAAAAATTGCTTCATGTCATGACTTTGCTCGCCTAAAAGCCGATACCTTCAGAAAATGTTAGTTATTGAATAAGAATAGTGTCAGGATTTTAATTAAGTATGACGTAGATCAGTAGATTAGTCCTCTTGCGAAGGGAAAATGAAAGAATTTGGTGCATCTAGATTTCTAGATGATTCATTACTTCTAGCAATGCACGAACGACGGGGTCTCACATTCAACAGAAAATATTCCTTAACACATTGACTCCAAAGTGGTACATATGTGTACCATTAGGTAAATTGCTCATTTACGTACCGGAATGTGCAAATAATATTTCAACCATTTTGCTACCTTTTCCGAAACAAATTTTAGAGAAAAAGGCAACACATCATGGTTCAAGTGTATTCTTTACATATTTCCAAATGGTTAAATCTGTATTAGAACAGAGAAGCCGGTTTTTCAAAACGACTTCTTCTAGTCTAACCGAACTGACCGGAAGCAACCGCACTTATGACTGCGACTGGTAAAACTGAAGTTTGAAATTCAACTCAAATTAGTCAATTGGAGTAAGCAATGTGGAAAATAGCAAACACTAACTGGATCGCACCTTCATTTAGTTTTCATGAAGCATTTATGGAAATTGAGTTTATGACTACTGGTCGGTGAGCAGTAGTCATAAATTCCTTCAGTGATCACCGGTGGCTCACGTCCTCAAGGTTAACTCACAGCATGTCAAATGCGTTCATCAGCGCTTTACACGAATTAGTGAGTGGACTGGGGTGCTATTTCAGTACTTGTACCCACTCCAACCTTTTTCGTTCGAGCGTCTGTGATTTTACCCGTTCAAGTATAGCTTTGGCATTTGGCAGCTAGAAATTACAGATGCAAAGGTGAAAAATTAAGACTGGGTAGTCATCCCTCCTCCACTTTTATTTCAATTCTGCTTCATGCATCCCCGCTCCGTACGATCTAATTCTCCACCTTGTACAGCCCACTGCCTCAAGCTCCACCTTCCATCCTACCTCTTTCTCACTTTCTCTCTGTTTTACTTTCTGTTTGTTTCACACTACCTCTTCTTCACCCTACCTCTGCTTCACCCTACCTCTGCTTCACCCTACCTCTGCTTCACCCTAC
>JACJUY010000333.1:54494-109663 GCA_014220935.1 Platorchestia sp. MABIK
TTCATCCCCAACTCCGTTTCATCCCCAACTCCGTTTCATCCCCAACTCCGTTTCATCCCCAACTCCGTTTCATCCCCAACTCCGTTTCATCCCCAACTCCGTTTCATCCCCATGAGCGAGTGAATGCGTGATCAACTCCGGAAGAAGACGCGGTTGCTGGAGTGTGAAAAGAATCAGTGTCTCACAATAGTTGAAGAGCGACGCAACCTCGTGATGAAATTCTCATGTTTCTATTGCCGTGAACTTCAATGGATTCATTGGTGACAAGTCTTCAATTGACTGGGAAGTTTCGGAAAAACTGATGCGTGATGATTGATTGCAGGAAGAACTGATTTATTTTCTGCACTGTGGTGTAGCGTTGAGCATTTTAATATTCTTCGTAAGTTTTTAGGCTCGCTCATCGATGGACTATACGAAAGGGCAAAGTATGGTTTGTGAAGATGATTGATTCCGAACTTAGGTTATCATACGTTCATCTCTGACTGTAGAAAAATGAATTCTGGTTTCAAGGGTAGTTGGAGTTCTATTCTGAATGTGATAGTAAATTGTTAACTAAATGATTTTCCGATTTTGAAAGTTATTCCACCATTTCTCCAGTCTTACTCCATTACACAACGTAACTTGCATAGAAACCCTCAGGGCAGAGAGCATAGGATAGGCTATAGGTTTAGGTTAGAAAGGTTAGTGTGTCTTACGCTGCCAGGACTTACGCCCCTAGTGAGATGTACACTAGGTTACCTAATTCCTAGTACTGCTAGGTTACCTAATCAATAGATAGAGCCTTGGGGGTTCTGCCTTTTGTACCTTTTGGGCTTCTTTCAGTTTTCATGCCTTCTATGCTGTGTCTTCTTTTTTCATTTCACTTTTTAAAAAAGGTATCCTGAGTGGGAACACACCTTGTGCATAGATTCCCCGTTTTACACTACTTTTTCCAGTGGATTCTTCACATCACTATTTTAAGATCGCCATTGTCGTGACTAGGGAGTCCCGCACAGAGAAATAATATTATATCAAATAATGATGTTACTGCTAGAGAAGGACGACTTTGCTGCCGGGCCTGCATGTATGTCGGTATTTTATATCCAGTTCTCGCTTCGAAGAAGGGACGTGACTATTATTTATCTATTCCGCATCACCCCGCATGCGACGTCTGTATCAGGGAATGATCGCCGCTCATCGTCTCCTGCCTTCATTCATTCCCGAGACCCTCGAGACTGAGACGTGGTCTCTAGAGATTTGGTGACCGCCACGCAGCGTGCAGTGATAGCCCACCAGCGTTAAACACGTTCCCTGCGTATTGGGACGTACGCGTACCACTAGGAAAATTGCTCATTCACGTCCTGGTATGAGTGAATGACATTTAATCTATTTCACGACCTTTTTTTAATAAGAAGTGTTATCGTACTGGGTAAAATGTTATGGTTCAATTGGGTATTTCATATTTATTAGAAAGGAGGGAAATGTATTCGAGCAGTAAAGTTGATTTCCCAATTCTGCTGCTTAAAACCTAACCAAACCCACCATAACAACCGCAAAAACATGGCGAACGTGTTAATAATGTAATCCACTAACGCGTTGACAGCGTGTTGGTGCGTGCGCGTACCACAAGGTACGTCGCTCTTTTACGCACCTGTATAATTGTGTAACATCGAAGTCATTTTACAACTTTTTCCTAAACCCACAAAGTGAAATATTATCATGCAGTTTTATCTCGCATACTTTTCAAAATGATAAAATTTTATTCGAGCAGTAAAGCCGGGTGTTAAACTCTGCTGCTCACGATCTAGCCTAACCAACGGTAGCAGCCGAGCATACGTAGTCAACGTGTTGAATGCGTTCTATTAGTCTCCCCTCTTTCTCTGTGCGTCTTCCATCCATCATTCTCGATCCTGTCTGGGATACTAAGTGTCTAAGCTCTTCCGTAATATATTTATCTGTACCATATAGCTTTTTCTCGTTTCTATGTGGTACACACAGAGTCGAATGCTTTTGTAGAGCCATTATCTATTGATGTAAAATATTAGATGCTTTTCGAATACTTTTTGAAGCTGTACGTTCATTGGTGACATGAATATGAGATAAATGAGAGATAATTATATCTAGCGTAACTTAGCATTCTATCAAATCATTACGAGCTACTCCACACATATCTGCCTCAAATTTGAAGGTAGCAGGCTTCTGTCTGTAATATGATTGCACTTCATTGTATGCACTTTCGTTCATTGATTGAAAGGGTAGGTAAAACAAATTTGTCTCTTAAACTGTGGACAAAGAGCGATAATTCAGTGGAGATCAAATGAGCAAGATGATGATTTTCATTTTCTCATTCATTATCATAAAATCAGTGGTTCTCCACCTCTACCTTTTCGATGCTCATGATCGTTGCCCCTATAGAGTAACGGTTTCTCACTAGACGTGTAAGAACATAGGAATAAAACCCTTTCTAATTAAACGTTTGAAAATTTTTGTACAGCCATTGTAACTCACCCATCGTCGGTACCACCGATGTATATAAGGACAATAATAACTGTATGACAAAGCTTGTGGCTTTCAAAATGACAGACTATTCAGTAAATACGCTCTCCAGGCTTAGTTGAACATCGACAACAAAAGCAAGCTCGGCGAGCCGAATCTTTAGTCCAGTGATTCTTAACCTTGTTGGAAGTACTGAACCATACAAGTTCCATACATGCACTCATTGAGCCCTTCGAAGTTGGAAAATTAAATGTACTTTTTTTCCCAAGTTTACAAGGTATGTGTATAACTATATACTGTATCAGTGCACAAACTGTACCAAGCCGAACCCATGAAACTGACTCCTCGAACCCCTGGGGTTCGATCAAATCCAGGTTAAGAATCAATGCTTTAGCCAATTTTCAGGAATTGTCGGAGCGAGGGCCCATAGCTGAAAGTTTGGTAGGCCTTCTTTTCGTTGAAATGATATGTTAAGGACCACCTTTTTTCGGTTCACTGCTGTCTTGTTTCTCAGCACCTACTACTTTGTTCTTCAAATTTTAACTTGTTTCATGAACTTTTTTTCTCAATTTACAGTTTCAATGCCCCTTTTGCATAGATTGTGCGTTTTTTTTATTTCCAAACTAAATGATGCCTTCGTCCTTCCTCTATTCGGAACGTTTTTTTAAGTGGTTAGGGAGGCTTAAACTAATATCTAATATAATCTAATACACTCTCGAGGTTCGGGTAAACATTGACAACAAAAGCAAGCTCGGCGAGCCGAACATTTAGCAATACTCGTTTTCTTGACGTTATGGACATCAAAGATCCATCATCCGCATGTGCATCAGCTCGATACTTCCAAGCCGAGGCAATACGTAGGATTTTTGCACTGTAAATGCTTGATTTATTCAGTATCTCAAGGGTTCGTTATCCCCTCTATTCTATTCACATCGTAGTTTCATTTCCAGAACATAGCTTCATGTAGACTTTTTTCTGAAGGTTCTCGGTGTTGAAGATGTTTAGGCTTGAGCGAAAATGTTCCAGTTGAAGTGTCTATCTGATGTAAAAATTTCTTGAGCATTGGGAGAATTAAGTTTTTAGGCTTGAGTCTAACTGTTCCAGGTAAAAAATTCATTCAATATAAATATTTTTTCAATTTAGTAATTTCTCTATAACGTTGTGTACTGCAGTGTAAGCAGTGTATGGTATACAGGTCTCTGTTCTGTATTCCATTGCATTTTGAAAATTGAGATTAAATATAAATTGCTCTGTATTACTAAAGGAAATCGAATTTCTGTGAACTAAACGTACATTTTCCTCAAGAAACATCGATTTTTGATGTTCTTTCAATTTCACTTGTTTTTTACATGATTTTACGTCAAATTTAGATACCGCTGGGATTAAAAATGAATTTTAATGTATATTTCTTACATGACGATTGAAAGGTTTTTACCGTGAGAAAATATTTTTCTCTTTCAGATCCGTTTGAATCAGCATTTAACAAATAAAATCTTTCTGTAAGAAAAATTTAAGAAATTTGTTACAAAATTTTGCTTTTGTCTTGTTTTGTCATGTAAATTAATCTCAGTATCATCGTTTTTGTCGGGGCGTCGTTGTTTTCAATTCATTTACTTCGTTATTTTTAAATAAGCTTTATAATTATTTTGCTTCTGTTTCATTGCACAGTCACTTAACTTTTTGACATGGCCTCATTTATCCACCGAAAGTCGTTAGCTTTTACCAAACAAATTCAACTTTGCTTCTGGTTTTATGTTTTTAATGATGGGTCTTAATGTACTTCCACTTCTACAGACCAAATTAAGTTTTCTTATTTTTGACCTTCATGGTGTTGTTGCGTTCGTTGCGTTTCCATCTAGGTCTTTGATTTTTTATGATCTTGCTCCTAATTGATATCTTGCTTCAATGACAAAAGGATTTTCACTGTCAATCTTTTGATCCTGGTTTTTTTCCGTTCCTTAATTTGCCTCGCTTTCTTCTACATCCCTCTTTCTCTGAAATTTATCGGAATTTCTTATTTTGTTGATGGTGTCTCCTAAAATTTTCGGATCTGTATCCAATCCATTCCTGTCGCTCCTCCCATGGGATTTCCATCAGTATGTGATTATTCGTCCTCCGCTTTTCGCTCATCATCTCTGATCTTCTTCCAGATTCGTCGTCTTGTTTAAGTTCAATGCTTCTCCCTCTGCCTCTGAAATCATCAAGATCCGTTCTTTCGTTCGCAGCTTCTCCCTCTACTTAGGTGATCTCTACTAAGGTCCTTTCTTTTCTTTGCCTCTCTCTACCTGATCCTGATCAAGATTCATCGTCTGGTCCAATGCCTTTCCCTCTTTGATCTACATCAAGATTCGTCGTCTTGTTAAAGGTTCTCCCTCTGGGATCTTCATCACAATCCGTTCCTCTGTCGGGTGCTTCTCTCTCTGCTTATGTGATCCTTACTATGGTCCATTCTTTTCTTTGCCTCTCTCTTCCTGATCTTCATCAAGATTCATCGTCTCGTTCAATGATTCTCCTTCTGCGATCTTCATCACGATCCGTTCCTTTGTCGGGCGCTTCTCGCTGTCTTTGGGCCGCCAACCACCAGTCTTTACGACAGGAGGTCTGTAGGAAACCGTGTCGTGGACGCCATTGTAGCCCCTCCATTAATGGCCTTATTAGCATAATAAGTGACTCAGATTTGTCCACTTGCGGCCCATAGGAAGCGCACACTTCGAGTTATGCCGCCAAAATACACCAGCCGCGCTCTTAATTCCACGGCCATGCGAGCCGCAGGCCAGAGCTTGACTTTCAATAGGCTCGTAGTCAAAAAATATTCCTGAGCGATAATGTGCCAGGGCTAGATTTGAACTGTTTTATGTATTGGGAGAAAGTCGAAGCTATTTTCATGGGAAGCAGCTTTTGTAAAAGCATTTAACACGAGTACATTCTTGTGACCATGTAAGACATTGAATGGGAGTGGTGGACTAGGCATAGAAAAAGAGTTGAGCACAGATCATCACATACTGATTTTTATTTGCCATATTATTAGTGAGACAAAAAGACACATGAAAGAATGACTCACTTAATTACATTAAAATGTCAATGAGGCTAACGGAAATTTATGCCTCTAGTGTCAGCTAGAATTTGAAAACAGAAACAAGTATTTCTTATTTATACCAAAATGGACTGCTACAGGATTTTAACTTTCAGTTGTTTGTGCGCTAGGTACTTCACTTCAGATGAATATGAAAGAATAAATCACCTTTAAAGAACTAACTTTTGAATTCCCCAAAATGTACAAAACTTATAAATAGTTGAACTCGTTAGGTGATAAATATCGGAAGCGACTTCACCTTACACTAATTCATTTCTGATGACCTGAATGTAGTGTATGCAATACCAGCCAATAAATCATTGTTTTATAAAACCTACCGATGGATTTTCGCAGTAAATTCTACGGCGCTTCTTCTTTCTTAAAATATCCCTTGAAAACTCCACGGTTAAACTTAGCGCAGTTTTTAATAGCGTTTGAACTGAAGGTATTTAAAATTTGAGATCCTCTCGGCATTTCCTCAAGGGTCAAATGCTGGAGGAAAGAGTGGGCATGAATCTCCCATCATCTCCGCTTCTTACCTTCACCCTGAGCAATTTTTCGCTAGAAGTTCCTCCATTTGTTCCCAGAAGCTTGAATTTTTTAATCCTAACTAGGATTTGAAACTACACGCTTGGCACTCATCCGACATTGCTTCCAACTTCCGAGGGCTCTTTTGATCAAGCAAACGCGGGTGTTGCAATTTATCTTGAGAAATTTTGATTCGGTGCTCAGAACAACATGCATGCAAACTTTGTGTTGATGGCGGGAGGAGGATATGAACGTGTTTACTATTCATTGAGTGTATTTTAATTTTACACTTTACTTGCACTAATGTGAGGCTAACTTCCAAGCTATGTGTAGGAAAAGAATTTCTTGTATCGTGTAAAGAATGTGTAAAAGTTTTTATTCATGTGAAGGGACTTCTCCGATTAAGATTTTCATGTTTTCTTTTTGAAGTGCTTTAAATTCTGAAAATTTTTGTAAGCAAACTGTATTTCATTGGTTAATTTCGTCAGAAAGTAGCCTTAGTGAACAGCTTACCATTCCTGTGCATTTTTCACTTATCGAATACCGCGAAAAAATTTTGTTTGCTGTAGAAGTCAGCCAAGTTTTCAGAAAGGAACCAATAACTGAAGTGTGAGAATTTGGAAGGAGATCAACACATATGATGATTCTAGAATTTAGGAACGTTGACTTCTCTCATTGCTCGTTAAAAGAAATCCTAAACTTGAGGGATTAGGTTGAACAATTCCAGTTTACGGCTCCCTGAAAATGCACATCAATATTCGTTCATCATTTATACAAACGTTCAGGTTGACTTTTGGGAGTTGGTCAAGCTTCAATTAAATGCTATTGCCCCGCAGTTCTCTTCCAAAGCTTTTTTATTGGTGTTTGTGTAGAAAACAATTTTTAAGACTCGTGTTTTTCACTCTCTGTATGTTAATTATTAATATTTTGTTTATTTCAACTGCTCAGCAGGATGCATCTGATGCGTCTAAGAGAATTAATGCCCCTAGAAGAAAGATGTGATGTCTTTAGCTCAAGGTAAGGTCGGCATTTTTTATAAAATTAGAACAAGTTTTTGTTTGGTTACGGGACATTTTTTTAGTTTACTGCAGGCATTCTTACGCTTCACGTCGTTTAGTCGTTAACGTGATGTTGTGAGCCCTTTAGCTGGGGCTCCGTTGTGTCAGGTAGGAAATGGAAGGCGGCAACGTTTCGAGTGGTATACTGGGGGCCGGAGCTTGCTTAGGCCCGATGCTATCGGCGGGAACAGCTCAGTCAAAATGCGATTGCTTATACACGACGAGCGCTTTTACGCGGCTCGGTGCACGAATGCATGAAGGGCGGCACAATGTTGCTTAATGAACTTCTCTGCGTTTGGAAAACACTTTGTGCATAGATTCCTCTTTCTCTTAATTCCAAACGTAATGACGCCTTCCCCTTTCGTTTCTTGGGAACATTTTCATTGAGGTTAAGGAGACCCGAACTAATTCATCACTTAAAATCTGTTCATTTATCTTTATAATAAAACATGTAAAACATGACAAGTTTTTCATTAGTTGAGACATCACTATACATCGGTCTGTAAGGTAGTGAAGGGATTACTTTTCTCAACGTCAGAATCCCATCATCAAAACTAATACCTAATCTCGGTAGAAGATTCGGTAAAAGTTTTAAACCTAATAAGCATTGCTCTTCTCATTGTGAATCAAGTCGAATATTTTTCTTCTAACTGGTATCTGCATTAAAATCTCCTATAACAAATTTTTCAACTGTATGAATTTTGGAAGAAAGTATGGTTAATAAATTAATAATGAAATCTGTCATAAAAAGTATCTTTTTATTGTAGATCTGCAGAGATCGATTAACTTATTGGAAATTCTGAAATATTTCTAGCCACACAAAAATGAACCTTAAAATCCCATTAATCTACGGAACTTACAACCAGTATTTAAGTATCTTTCCGATCTGATTTTCCAGTTTTTTTAGGAAGTTTGAAAGTGAAGAAAAGAATTTATCCATTTGAAATTAAATCAATATATTTGAACAAGCTTACTACGTATTGGGACATATGTGTACCACTCATTAAATTTCTCATTTACGTATCTGCCTAAATGATCAGCATTTCAGTAACGCACTTCAATACCTTTTTAAAGAAAATACTTTAACATACGAGGTAAAATATAGTTCTATTACATTTTTTACACTTATTGAAAATGAGACAAATTTTTTGAAAAGAAAATTTGTGTCTTAAACGCTGCAACTCACATCCTAATTTAAACAACCGGAGCACCCTCGCAAACGCAGTCAACGTGTTAACAAGTGATGGGTTGAATGTACAGATATAGCGCCGAATGTAATTTCTTGCCTCCTAAAATAAATTATGACATATGAAATTGATACTTCGAGTATTTTAATCAATTGGGACAATTAAGTGTTGTTACATCAAACACACTAAAAACATATTTTCGATGAAAAATTGAAACACTTTGCTGATGCAGAAAATATCTTTATGTTGTAGGCAAGATTACCTCATTGAGTTGTACTTATTGACTATATGGGTCCTTTTTTTAAGTGTTAATTCTACTGCAAATTATGATTCCTAATATCAAGTAAGTACGTATTTAATGAAAAGGAATCATTTTTATAAGAAACAGAATTTTACTTTCACGTAAACGCATATTCGCCGATTAAAACGATTAAAGCGACTAATGATCTAAAACTGACTTTAATCTTTTAATCGTCGTAATTGGACTCGTTGATAGCAAACTCTAAATTTATAGTAAAAAATGAGCTTAGTATTGGGAATTTAAATGGATCAACCAAATGAAAACTGATTTTGAACCTTTTTTTTGTCAGATTTCTTGAATAAAAATATTTGCAAGCCAAATTCTTAGGACAACCGTAAGATTAATGACATGTTGAATAATTAACTACCATAAAATGCTATCACCTCACCATGTTGCAGGAAGAATATACTTCTAAGTTCTCAATTGCGTAAGTTGCCGGAGAGAAATATTTGTTTAGAGCTCAAATGCTAGCTCGTGAAGTAGCCTATGTAATGTAAATTCATTAAATGCTAAATCCTTGACCTATTTACAACTACGGGCTAGTTCAAAACACGAACTAAGAGCTTTCTAAACAGATGATGGAAAATAGTGGCTGATATCGCTTCTACATGCATCTCTGATATGAGCGTTGCAGAATAGCAAACGTTAATTTGTTTAGTACTTAAGCTGAATCTGTTTACAACAAATGCTTCGATACTCTTTAAAAAACAGGATTTTCTTCAGGGCAGATTAATAACAACAATAGCAGTTATCGCTTCTAAGTGCATTTCTGCCTCGAGCGCGTTCGGCTTCTGGAGCGGGAGTATCAAATATCTGCACTCCATTAGTGCTTTCAAAATCAAGTTACTCAGGTCTGCTAGTCGTGCTCTGTTCTCCACCGAGGCCGCTCCAGCGCCACACCTTTTACGGAACTGAACAAAAGAAACTCGGAAGCATCGTCAGCAAATTAGAGTCACTGAATCCGGGCCCCGGAATCGCTTCGAGTAAATTAATCGACCGGAATAGGAGGTGCTCGGACAGTCCGAGTTCGAGGTCGGATCTGGGAGAGCTGATGTCATAGGTTGCTGTCTCGGTACTGCCTTTTTTGGAGAGAGCGAGCGCCGCAAAATTTCTTTGTTTCTGTCTTGGTACTGCTTTTTTCAGGAGGAGCGAGCGCAGCAAAAAAATCTTCGGAACTGCCTTTTTTTTTAGCGCAAAACCTAGGTGAGAGACTTCAATCGTTTTCATGCTGCAGAATTTTAGCACATGAGCAACAAATCTTTTTTATGAATAAATATTTTAAGTATGATACTTTTTTACGCTGAAATTGAAAATATTTAGACCAAGTATTTTAATGAGAAGGATACAACTACGATACTGTAGCTGTGGAAATTAGCACTCAAAGGGAAAACATGTAAGGTCCCAAGCTGATGGTTAGGTAAGTCTTCGTTTTCATGCTATAGAACTGTGTTTTTGTTCTCTTACGGATTAAATTTTTTCTGTCACTAGTGTTCTTTTGTTCACCTTCACTCTCTACTACTTCTTTTCAATTTTTACCTTGTTTCACAAACTCCTTTCAATTTCGTCGTTCCTCTGCGCAGGGCCCCTCAGAGGGATAAAACGATCGTATCGGTGGGAATTGGCGCTCTCAGGGGGAAAATGTGTGAGGGCCCGAGCTGAGAGTTAGGTAGGCCTTCTTTTTGTTGAAATAAGAGTTTTTGTTATGTTAAGGATCCTTTTTTTTGGTTCACTGCTGTCCTGTTTTTCAGCACCTTCTACTTTCTTCTTCAACTTTTATCTTGTTTCATGAACTTCTTTCTCAACTTACTGTTTCTATGCATCTTCTGGATAGATTTCGCATTCCCTCATCTCCATACTAAATAGTGCCTCCCTCCCTCCTCTCTTTTATTTACTAGCCTCCCTCCCTCCCTCCCTCCCTCCTCTCTTAACCGTCACTTTTTTGTGACGGTTAGGGAGGCCTAATTTAACTTATGATCTATAATCTTGATCCTATACCCAGGGTGCGAGTGCACACCTTGTGCGTTGATTTCTCGTTCCCTAATCCATTCTAAATGGTGCCATCCTCCTTCCAGTTCTGGGAACATCTTTGCGGTGGTTAGGGAGGCTGAATCTAATTTTTATAATCTAATCTATTATGCAACGAAATAAGTTTCTAATGAGCTTTGATAGTTTGAAAACTATCATAATTCTATGCAAGCATGCACACGATTGTAATCACAACCGTGAAAAATTACATGATGAATAAGCTCAAAATCGCATTCACAAATGTTAACCCATGAAAGATTACACTACTCAGCACAAATGGCTTCAAGATAATTAGTTTTAACATATAGACGAACCGTTGAGAATGAGCTCTTCGTATTACGACTTTAATCACAAGCCTTGACGCAAGTTAGAAAATGTGCGAAACGAAAAAAATTTACTAGCACACTGACTCGCTGCCAAGATGCGAGGGATGTTTACATCTGAAAGATAAATTGGCACCTAGGAGTAGGCTCGAAAACACCGCATTTTCTGTCTCCTAGCATTAAAATCCAATCAGGGGTCACAGCCCCTCACTTCATCAGAAAGATTACTTTGCCATCTAAAGTTGGGAGGCGGGCTGTCACAGGACCAAAGTTTCACTCGCCAAACTTGGAGCTATACTTCGCCGATTTCTTTGTGAGGAGAGCCGGGTCGTTGGCACAAGAAAAATACTTTCAAGGAGAGGAGCTCTTAACGCTGGATTGCGATTGTGGATAGTTCTTGTCACAAAAATGTGCAGTGCAGAGCAAAACTGGTGAAGTGCAAGCATATGGGAAACATTTAACTCGTCGACTACGTCTGTGTGGTTGCCACGATTCGTTAGGTTAGGTTAGGTAAGAAGAAGCAGCATTGCTCGAATACATTTCAATCGTTTCTAAGATGTGTTACAAATATGGTTGCACGATAAAATTCTACTCTGTGCTCCAAAATCTATTTTCAAAAAAGGCAGTGAAATGGTTACCCATTTATACTGGTACGTTAATGAGAAATTCACCTGATTGCATACTAAAGGTCGAATTACCGTTTTGAGCTGCTCAGTGAGTTAAAATAGCATGGGGAATAATGTGCGTTTCCTGAAAGGTAAATCAAAATCTGATTTTTAATGCAGCGAAGAAAAGCAATGTATTGTTCAACGTGGTAATGGGTTGAGTTATTAAATCAGCAGATTATATTCTTCACAAAATGTGAAAATTACTTAATGTTAAAAGGGTATTACGGAATTGTACATGGTGAAGTAAATGCATAAAGTTCATAATTATATGCTGAGCACTCTAACCTAAAAATTACTTTTAAACTTGAAATAAACTTTTTGATTAAATTATCGGAGTGGTGTAGGGAAGAGATAAGGCTTGGGATGAAAACCTGCATCATTTTCTTTTTTCTGATGTTTTTGTTAGAATAAAAGTAGCAATTAATGAGTAAAATTTACGTGAAAGACAAATTCATTCTTTTTACGACTAACAAGTTATGAAACGAGAATTTATTCACCAAGTAATATAGATTTTCTTGTGTAATAATTAGTCATGAGGATAGCTTTGAGATTTTATTTATTCAACTGAAGAAAAAACAAATTTTTTCAATGTACAATTGAACCTATCAAGTCATGTAGACAACATTAAGCCTTCTTCGTTCAGTTGTCGTAAGAAATATCTTTATTAAAACTGATTGGTAAAACCATTACGGTCTTACGAAACGGACGTCAGCGTACACTGAAAAGTACAAGTTGCAGTCAATTGAAGGACAATGAAAGATAGTATATCTTACAAATTTTCATGGGACAGAAGTCTCAGAAATGCACATTGTAAATAAGCAAGAAGAACATACCACCTAACGAAAATGCCGAAAATACCAACACTCATTCGTTTGTACAGTTTTTAATACTTTACAGGTTACAAGTAGTTTTTCTAAATGAAAATTAGTAGTTTGGTTAATTTGAGATTAGTTGTACAAAGATTAGTAGTAGACGGTATTAGTTACAAGTCCTAATTGAAAGCAACTTTGCTTTCACGGCTGTTTTTTTTGTGAAGAATGTACATTAACAAAGTCAAGCTGGTTGTCCATAAATTTTTAATCAGGGCGTTTAGTAGAGTCGTTTCTTCCCAATACATCAAAATTCGAAATTTAAGCCCACTGATTTTCCAATAACATTGGAGCATCAAGTTGAATGGTTCTCGTTGCAGTGCATCAAGAGCTTCTTCTTACAGAGCTCCTATTTTAAACCTGAAACAAGAGTACGATTTTCGTCAATAAAATCTCAAAGTATTGAGTCATGAGGTCACATCTATGTTGATAAATAGATTTTCTCAAATTAACTGCTATAAATTTTACCAGAAGTATTTAACCATGCATTCACAAATCTTACGTGGCGTACAGGAACTCGTAAAATTTCAAAAAATGAACATAGCATTATACATGCATCTTGCATTATATTTGCAAGAATACGAGCACATCCCAATGTTTTTTTGTGATTTTTAAAATAATTTAGTAGAATTAGCAGCGTGAGAATTTCGTAGCATAAGTTCAAAGATTCATGCTCATGAGTGGAGGTAGTGTGTTTCTACTTGAATTTCCAACAAGTAGTTAAAAATGGGCCCATGTGTACTTCGGATTAGATGGCGATGCATCTACAGGCGTTTCAAGAGCATGATGTTTATGTGCGTCCATCCGCGTTAAGAATATAGTGAAGATATCATACATGTGGATTGTGCTTTCCACATACGACCTCCAGATCATTGGCTGCTTTTTCGCATTGAATTAAGTTGCGTGGATTTGTTGGTTAGCGTATTGAGAAAAGACGAATAATGAGAAATGTGAACGTTTTAGCTTGAATGTTTTAATTTAATAATGAATACTTCTTCTTCTTCGAGCGTCTGTGAGTACATGTATGCACATTCATGCAGTGTAGTAGAATATCATGTGAACCAATTGACAAGCTAGAAATTAAATCAAACTTTAAGAACTTAAAGGGAAGCTTGAGTAATTATTTCGTTGTGTGGATATTTTAATTTCAATGAGAAACAAGACATCTTTCTTGCAAAATTTTCTAATTTTTTAGCGTTTCGTGTTACCCTGTCATCATTTTTGCTGTCATTCCTTTCGGAACAAAATTAGCCGATGGAAATAATGCTTAAGCAGCTTTAGGGTTCAGACTTTTGATCGTACTTTTTGATCTAATGGTAATTATTCAGAACTTCCTGGAAAACGAATTTAAAGTCTCAGGTTTTATAATTATATGGAAGTTAATTTCTTTCTACTAGGTTTCAAGTGCTCAGATATTTCACAGATAGATGGTTTAAAACTAACTTATTTGCGAGCTCAATTTAGTGGTAATAATGTCATACGAGGCACACGCAACGCGCTTCACCTGCAGTGTTTAACTCGATTTTACATCCGAACTCAAATTGTCATTGGGAACATTTCCTGTAGATAAGTAATGTATTTCGTTCAGTGTATGTCCTTTACGCAAGTAAAAGAAAATATTGTACTTTTAGTTAATGGTTCGAAAACCTTTTCAATGAATAGATGTTTGTAAACGAGAAGAAGCTTTTTTAGTTAGACAACTTTCTCAGAATCTCGTCGTTAAAAATTAGAAATTCGGATTTTTAAGCTAAGGTCAAATATTTTTCGTGTTAGTTTTTTTGGCATGATGGAAAATATAAAGTGAATAATTAATCGATATCTTCTTGTTATAGAAACCTGTTTGAAAAATTGGTTACATGTTAGTAAATTAATATCACGAAGTAATACCGAAAACACATTCTAACTTCCGACTAGATAACATTCAGTGGCACCAGTCGTCAAAATGGCAGTTATAGTTACGATCCTGAAATTCGTCACCGAAAAAGCTCAGGAGCAGGAAATGAGAATCTAAGTATTTTCTTATATGAAAATGTAATATTATAAGAAAAAACTGAAATTGCCTGTAGAATTATATACTTTGAAAAAAACAGTATAAATAGAAGAATATTCGTAGGGTTATTAAGGTCTAAAAAAAATTTTTTATTAAAAATCTGACCATGGGAGTAAAAAGAAATTTTAATAACTGTGCGAGGTCACCCCAGTTATTTGAAAAGCTAGAATGCAGTAAAGGTTTTGTATTTACATTTTGTCTGACACTTTTATTTTGTTTTATTTGTTTAACAGACACAGGGTACAGCGGGGAGTTTCACACGGAAGAATTATTCCTGAAGAATTGGAGCAGATTTGATTAAGTTCTCGTAGAATGGTGAGAATAGTTTTTCAGACGTCTGTGTTTTCAGGAATGAACTCCATTGGGACACATATTCAACCTCAGCCATTTGGTTATTCAATCAGTAAATGATAAAAATTTCATTGATCACTGTGTGGTACGTGAAATTGAACGGCAGATACACAGGTAAATAGCTAATTGCACTCTCTGACAAACGTTTGCAGAATGAACATTTATCACTCTTCTGCGTGAACGTAAAGGAAACCAAATTTGATATTATGAACTGGAAAGCTTTAATTAAATACCAGTTATAACAATAAAACAATTCAGCAAGAGATTTAAGCTTGGTATTACCAAAATAATTTAGCAGATTACAAAATTAGAGGAAAGGCAAACCTGAGAATCCTTTAAATTATGTATTATCTGGATTATTAAATTAAAATTAAATTAAAAAAAAGTTAAAATTATCACTAAGTACAACATGATTAGCTTCTTACGGCTGAACCCAGTCTTACATGTAAAACCCAGATACCGGTTTATGTCCGTTATAAGTTCAGTGAGACAGGAAAAACTTTAAAATTAAATTAAAAAAGAACAGTTAAGTTTCAGTTTTACTCGAAACAAATAATACAAGTGATTTTAAACATGTCCTTGAGAAGTCAGAACTTTTTTTCGTGACACAAAGGTTTGAATTTGTGTTACAGTAGGTATTCTAAATCCTTTAAAGAAAAACTTTAAACAATAGAGGTTTATTTCCTGAAATACGTGTTCGCATAACGTATGAACTATACGAATCTGGGAACTTGCTACATGATTAATCAGAGAATGAATGAATTTTTCATCAATCATTACGCTCTGGATAGCTAACTGTATGTTTTCAGAAAAATTTCCGGTGACTTCCTTTGCTTTACACGGTTTTAGTTCGAATGAATCTGGTATTTACATTCATACCTGAAGTTGCACAAACCCTTGAGTAATTTCAAAATATCATTCATTGTCAGTATAGTCCAGATTACTCGTTGTGCATCAAAATAACTCTTGAAAGAAGAACAGCGAAAGACAATCATGAGAAACAAGACGGAAAAAATCACAGTATGTATAATTCGTTGATTTTTTAGTCGCCGCTGAGTATTTCAAAAGGTTACCTACACAAATACATTGGTTACGTACAATTTTCTGGGGAGGATTACATTGAAATTATTTTGTTAGCACATTGAAACCTTAATTCTCTTAGTGTTAAAGTCATAGAACCGTAAAGTAGCAATCTTTAATGTTGAAAATCGCAAAACGTATTGAACACACTAAGTCCAACATGAACCAATAGTAGTCATGAACCAAATTCATGATTAGCTTCTTACGTTTAAATGTTAAATAAATACTGCTCTCTGAAAAATACAAAAGTAAAGAACATTTCATCAATCTCTAAAGGAAGACTAGATTCTTTAGTACCTCGGACGCCAAATAGACAACAGGTCAACGAAAAGAGCTCACTCTCTAAGATCACATCAGATGACACTTTCCTTGCAATCTGTCCTTTTTGAGGAACTAACGCCACCATGTTCTCTTTCTTTGGAGTCTTGCTTTTTGATGATCAACGAGTACCGAAAGTCATCGGGAGAAGAATAAGATTGAGGATTTATCATGAAGTCGCCGAGGCCATACTCATCCGAAGAGTTTTTGTTATTCTTCAATAAAGATCCGTTGTTCGCGGACGGGAGCTGGAGGCTTTCCAGCGGAGAGTCTGCAAGACTTTCCCTTTGGGCCAAAGGCCCTCGAACGTCATTTAAAAACTCTACGTTCAGATCAGAGGTGGTGTTTCTGCGAGGTTTTCTGTAATCTTCATCTGCTAACGAAGCCTGCTTCACTACGTCAGAAGACCTAGTGGTAGGAGCAGTGTTACTGCTCCTCGGTCTTCGTAATTTCACAGTATTATTATCAGGTTGAGAGAGACTTGACTTGGGCTTTCTAAAATCTTCCCGTGAATCATGTGAGACTTGTGGCGTAGTTTCAAGTCGACTCGAATTTACTTCCATTTCATTTGAACTCGGTTCCTCCTTTACTGGCTTCATCTCATAAATACCACCAGCAGGACGTGAAGTAATCTTCTGTTTTCGTTCCAAAGTACCAGAATTTGGCTTCGTTTTTCGCAAAACTCCTTGGCTTAAGCTTCTGAAAATTGATTCATCCGAAGGACTAATGACAGGCTGAAAGGCAGATTCCGCTTCTGACGCTGATGAAAGAGGCAAAGATGTTGGAGGCTTAATGTTAGGTTGATGCTTTGGTAAATTTTGTGACTCAACATAAATTTTGTCTGTGTTCTGACTCGATGGGCCTGGATCTAAGCTTTTGACATGATCAACAGCCCTATTTTCAATATTTTCCAAACCCCGAGATTTTTCCTCTTTTTTGGAGTTCACAGTATTACACGAATATGGGTTACTTTTTATTTGAGATAGAGGTTCAATAGTTCTCTTAACAGTAGCACAAGGGTCACTTTCACTATAAATGATCGTATTTCGAGGCCGCTGCTGCGAAAGCTTACTTGGGTCATTATCTCTTTGATTTACACCAGACTGCTCATTTTTTAATGGCTTGAACAAAATGGTTTCATGAAATATTTGGCTTGATTGCGGTTGATTTTGATACATCTGCTGCGGCGGTAAATGCTCCTTGTCGACTCTCTTTAAAGACTCGTCGGGACGGAAGTTGTGTTGTAAAGTTAGACTGTTGCTGCCTTGTCGGGAGTGCAGAATGGGAGATAACCTTGGTGGTTTTTGAGGAGCTGGGATTTCATAAGGATCGGTGGGGACGTTCTGATAATCGTGATGCAGACTATGGTCTGCAATTCGGTCCTCAATGTCATTTAACGATCCCACTGTGGCTATTGTGGGCTTCTGGGCGTGAGATATGAAGTCGTTCTGAGCTCCTTGTCCTCGCCCTAGGAAGCTAGTAAATAGACTGTTGGGGTGTCCACCATAATTTTTAGGCAAAGTGCTAGTCGCTGTCATTTTCGGATGGTCAATCGAAGTCTCCAAAAGCAGAGGAGTGGCCGAGTTCATGTTAGAAAGAAAAATTGGCGTTTCCGAGTCCATGCACAGCTTCCGTTTCAACGACCTCAAGTTGCTCTCACTTCTTGACCGTCTGTACATGTAGTCACTTTCTTCTCTTCTGCGAGAATTTTCTCTCCCCGCGTTCTGAGGTCTCGCTAAACTTTTTATCGCAGAGTCTGAAAAGACAGACCGCGACTCTGCGAGGGATGGACGAGCGTCGTTCACTTCGTTAACGGTGGGCATCGGAGTGCGGCGGTTCCTGGAGTTCGACCTTCCAATCAACGACACTGGACCGTAGCCGAAATTTTTGAGGGTGACTCCGTACCTGAGGCCATCGTAGTCGTTCTTGCAGGCCCGTCGTCGCCCGTCCAGTGTGAGGTCAGTGAGGTCCTCGAGGTCTGTGGTGCTGCTGCTGCGGTAGTCGTAAAGTCGTAGATTGTCTTCCGTGTTGCCAGAGCTGTCGGAGTCGAAGCTTGTCGTGACGTCCTGTGAGCAGCAACAAGATTGATTTGGGACATCCAAATGCGGAATGTTGATGCATTTGGTACTACGTATATGTTTAAAGAAAAAGTTAAATTATTGTGGCTAGTTACATTGATTCCTTTTCATTTTTAAAGAGTTGATCTTATTTCTTTGCTCTAGCTGTCTGCAAGGATGTAAAAGCCCAATCATCGTCGGTCAAAATCACTTAAATTTATTAAGTTGTTACGAAAACAGAATTTACCTCAGCACCAGAGTTGAAGAGACACGGCCGACTGGCGTTAGGGGCTCATTTAGAATATGCGGTTCCCGTCAGAAGTGCTCTCATCATTGCGTTCATTCATATCTAATTGCCATCTTCTCTCTCATTTTATTTCTGTCAGAAAACTTTCTTTCACGAACTAATTAGCTTCGAAAGAGTCTTCCTAAAGAGCAGCTCAAGAATGATTCACTGCTTCATTATTCATGATCTAAAACGCTCATTACTTTAAGACGAATGAAAACTCACAGCTGCAAGATAGAATGACACAAATGGCAGAAATGATTAGACTTTGGATTACATATGAACGAGAATACAGAGAACGAATTTGCTTATTAACTGGGGTAATGTATTCTCTGAAATATTCTTTTGGTGTGGCCATCAGATATCGAAATTTGGAATTTGATATTTTAGCAAAGTAGATGTTAATAACAATGTATTATAATCTCTTGAAGTAAGGCTAAACGGGTGTTTTCTCTAACATAATACAGTGTTACGATCTCTGAGGTATTTCTGCGTAATTGGCAATTTCCAACACTGTGGAGTCACTTTTAAATATGCCATAATTGCCGACAGTGTGTGGTCACTTGTAAATATGCCATAATTGCCGACAGTGTGTGGTCACTTGTAAATATGCCATAATTGCCGACAGTGTGTGGTCACATGTAAATATGCCATAATTGCCGACAGTGTGTGGTCACATGTAAATATGTCATAATTGACGACAGTGTGTGGTTACTTGTAAATATGCCGTAACCATGTTTTGGTTAACAGCCTGTCAGCACACAGCGTGCAAAGAAAGTGGATATCTTCCTATAATTCAATCATCTTAACTTGAGCAACACCTGTATTGACGTCCTTCTGCCTGCCGGTCTAACTCTGCGTGGCCAGCCAAGCTTTGCAAAAAAGCCAATGAATGCAAATCAATACTGATTAGGTGGAATTTTGGCGTAGTTACCGTATGGTCTTTAATCGATGTTCCATCGTCATCAGGCATTCAAGGAGATATTGAACAACGGCCTATGATTGAAGTAATCTTTAATGGTGGGAAAGGAAGTAAGTTTGTAAATAATTAATGTAAGTCAACTTGTTTGTGCATGTGGTTTTCTTGGAATTGCTGAAAACGTAAAAGCGGGTAACTATTTTGGTGGCAAGTTACGGACGTAAAACATTTCATTTTGAAGTAACCTGATAGCAAAAGGTAAAGAACGAAATAGAGTAAATTTTCACGTGAAACGATGAATAGCTTTCACCTAAAAAACCAACAATTTTCTACCCTATTAGTGCTATAAATCAGTTGCTACGAAAATTTAACTTATAACATCACCTTATTTAAATGATACTGATTTCAATGACACTTATATTCGTTTCAATCCGGATGTAATAATAATCAATTGGCATAGAAATTTTACAGTAATTGATTAATTTAACTTTAATTTTATACACTTTTATAATCGGTTTAATCACTCGCCTCAAGCATTTAGCGTTTACCTGCTCCACCTTAAAAGATCAACATTCATACATACATTAACGCTACTTTGTTTGGCAACCGTCATGTTATGTGTGTACAAGTTGCGAACAAGTTTTAACCCATCACTGCATGATTAATTTAGAGTGATAAATATTTTTTTTTATAAGTTATCAGAACAGAGAAGTATAAATTTCTCAGGAGACTGCATTATGTACAACACGCCGCGCAGTGAAAGGTTAAATGATCAAGTTTTAACCGTCGTTGGTCACTAGGATGCCCAATACCCTCTGTTCGCTTGAAGTGCTAAGGTATAGACAAATGTTCATTTGTGTAATCACTCGTTTCATTGCTTCATTTAATTTCAAAATCAATCAACCACCAGAGACTAAAACTGCCTAACTGGGACTGTTGAACAAGCGTTAACTTATATGTAAACACTATCACTTCAGGGCATTATTTAATAAGATGTGGAAACCTTAAAAAGATCACCCACACAAGGCAACTTCAAATGACCAACGCAGGTGTAATCAACAAAATCCTGTTAGTGTCATCGTCATCTTACGTGAGGATGAGAGCGGCCCAGCGCCGGGTACATATCTTGGTCCGGTCGTGCGCCGACAGACCGGACCACGTCAGGCTCCCTGGAACCCACAAATCTCGCGCGTTCCAGCGATGGCCACTCGCTGGAATGGGCGTCGGTAGCGCACCTGACCTGGACGGAGCCGCCGTCCAGGGGCGACAAGTCGGTGTGCAGACCAGGGCTGTTGATGATGGTCGTGGTCGGCAAAGGCCTCTTTTTGCGGTCCGACTGCGACCTGTACGCCACGACTGAGGCGATGATGAGCAGCAGCAACACCGCTGCCGCTATGCCCACACCAGCGCCGATTAGAGAGACTCCCACGTGTCCTTGGTCGATGCCTTTAGGGTAGAAAGTAAGTTTTAGTGGTTAATATTTTGGCCTTTTGATCGGTATGAACGATTCAACATTTTTTGTTGTATTCGTATTTTCCAGAACGCGACGAGTAGACCATCCAAACGATGTATCAAGAAAGCCCCACGCGCGTCTCTACGAGGATTGGAAGCCCTTCACATCTTTCAGTATACCCAGCTTTTAAAATGCTTTGGAAATTAGCAAAAATGATCATCTGAAAATTTTTGTTCTGAACAGCCACAAAAAGCCGCCTAGAAGAGTTAAGTTGAAGTTTTCTTGAAATTTTTCTGGCAAGAATATTTTTTTCTGAACAAGAACTGTAGATGGAGAAATACCGTAATTCAGTGTCATTTAGAATGTAACAGCACAAGTGGATGTTAAAAAGACGTTGTGTGAAGGTTCGGTAAGGATCGAGATTTATAAGTCTATTCAAAATTTTCGAACACAAATAAGCGTATTTCATTAGCATAAGTATCTGTTTTTGGATGCGCTGGAGGAAAGGCTCGAGCGAATGATTCTTTGAATCGCATGAAGAATAAAACAAATGATTTATTGCCATAAAAAGTTGCATGCGATACGAATTGCATCCGAAAGAATAATCATAAAACATCTGTAGATTAGAGTTTTTGTGAGACCTATTCGAGAAAGTAAACCTGTGCCAATAAAATTTCCACCGTAGAAACCGCCTTTCGAGTGAAGTACAGCCACCAGCCCCTCCTGCTGTTAAGAACAGCCACAAGACTCACCTGCTGTGAGAAGAACAGCTACAAGACTCCCCTGCTGTGAGAAGAACATCTACAAGACTCCCCTGCTGTGAGAAGAACAGCTACAAAACTCTCCTGCTGTGAGAAGGACAGCCACAAGACTCTCCTGCTGTGAGAAGAACAACCACAAGACCCCCTGCCGTGAGAAGAACAGCTACAAGACTCCCCTGCTGTGAGAAGAACAGCTACAAGACTCCCCTGCTGTGAGAAGAACAGCTACAAGACTCCCCTGCTGTGAGAAGAACAGTTACAAGACTCCCCTGCTGTGAGAAGAACAGCTACAAGGCTCCCCTGCTGTGAGAAGAACAACTACAAGACTCCCCTGCTGTGAGAAGAACAGCTACAAGATTCCCCTGCTGTGAGAAGAACAGCTACAAGACTCCCCTGCTGTGAGAAGAACAGCTACAAGATTCCCCTGCTGTGAGAAGAACAGCTACAAGACTCCTCTGCTGTGAAAAGTACAGCCACTAGACCCCCCTTTGTACCGAAAAGTACAGCCACTAGACCCCCCTTTGTACCGAAAAGTACAGCCACAAGACCACCCTGCAGCGAGAAGTACAGCCACAAGTCTTACCTACTGGGAGAAGTGGCGCCACAGGACCCGTCACGAGAGAAGAACTGCCACAGTATCGATCAAGAGTGAGCAAAACAGCCACAACACTCACCTGTTGAGAACGCTGTCCTGGGCGGCACAGCAATCTCGACTCTGACGGCCGGACTCAGGCCCCTTGCATTAGCGGCCAGGATCCTGAGGGTCACATCACGTCCACCCTCCAGTCCGGGCACCAGCCATTCCGGGTACTTGCTGTCAGGGGACGTGTAAACTGTCTTACTGACAGTGGTTGTGTCTGTGTGATTTGTGAGTTTGTTATGTGTGTTATGCGAAGGTTCTCATGTGCCTTGTGAGTGTGTTTTGCTAGCGTTTCCAATGTATGTATTTTCTGAGTGTGTTGTGCGAGTGTTTTCCGTGCATGTGCATTTTGAGTGTGTTATTTGAGCGTTTGCTGCCTATGTGCCATCTGAGTGTGTTGTGCGAGTGTTTTCCGTGCATGTGCATTTTGAGTGTGTTTTTCGAGTGTTTTCTGTCTATGTGCCTTCTGAATGTGTTTTCATGATTGTGTTTATACGTCTGCATTAGTGTGTGTATGTGTGTGTCTGCGTGTGTTGGTGAGCATATTTTCTTGAGCACAATTCCCGCGTAGATGTCTTTTGTGGAGAAAGAAGCATTAGGAATGTAATCTAACGTTTGTGCCTTAGCGTTACATGTGCGTGACAGGGTGCAAGTGTTTCTGCAGTGAATTATTGACGGTGAATTTTCTTTCCTGGAGCACACAAGGCGTAATATTTTCAGTGTGTGCAATAAAATTTAAACAATTTCGTGGGTATTAATGCAAATACTTTCAGTTCATCCAATGAACAAAATGACAACGTTATCTGAACTTTGTAAACAGCTGTGTTATTGAAACAGACCAGCAGCTGTATTATTGAAACGAGGCCAACAGCTGTATTATTGAAACAGACCAACAGCTGTATTATTGAAACGAGGCCAACAGCTGTACTATTGAAACGAGGCCATCAGCTGTATTATAGAAACAGACCAACAGCTGTACTATTGAAACGAGGCCAGCAGCTGTATTATAGAAACGAGGCCAGCAGCTGCATTATTAAATCTAGGCCAACACCTGTATTATTGAAACGAGGTCTATAGCTGCATCATTAAAACGAGGCACCCAGTTGGATGGTTACAGCAAGGCCAACAGCTGTATGATAACGAGGTTAACAGCTGTATAATTATGAGCTATAGGAGAATATTCTGTTTTTCAATTCTCTCATGATGAACTCTCATGAAGTGCTCCCACGCGATCAACAAACGTACGGTTTAGTGCTCACACAAAACCGATTTTGAAATGAACCCATTTTGATAAACATCGTAAGTTACCTGGGCTCAATATCATAAGTTACCGGTGTTTAAGATCATAAGTTACCGGTGTTTAAGATCATAACAAGTTACCGGTGTTTAAGATCATAACAAGTTACCGGTGTTTAAGATCATAACAAGTTACCGGTGTTTAAGATCATAACAAGTTACCGGTGTTTAAGATCGTAACAAGTTACCGCTGCTCAATATCATAAGTTACCAGGGCTCATTATCATAACAAGTGTCTGGTGTTTAAGATCATAACAAGTCCCCGGAGTTTACGATCAGGACAAGTTACTGGGCCTCGAAATCATAGGTTACTGGGGCTGAATATCATAACAAGTTAACGGGGTTTCTTGGGAACATCAATTCGAAGTCGCCTCACCTGGACAAGTTAGCCCTCAGCTTGCCACCCTGCCACGCTTCAACAAAGAAAAACTGCGGAAGGCCTCCGTCAAAGCCGTCCATGCAGCTCACGACCACCACAGGACCGCGGTACTCAGCTTCACGCTTCACCACAACTGGCTTTTCTGCTTGGACCTCAATCACATTTCGAAAGGAAACACTATCAGCTTCAACAACATTTTCTGGCTCATGAACTCCGTTCTCCGACGCTCTTTGAACCTGTTTGAGAGTGAGCATCTTTGTTTGTGCAACGCCTTCATCTTTAGGGGGGTTGTCGACTTGGAAGCCCGTCGGTGGCGAAGATTCTGAACTTTTTGGCTTAGATGCTTCGCTGTCTTTACGGTCGGAGGTGGAGTCGGATTCTGACATGCCTTCTGCAGTGCAATTGATTGGTGGATCGGGTGGGCCGGCAGGTACGATGGAAATCCGACAGCCCACCAACTGTTTCCCGATGCTGTTGCGAGCTCTGCGGACAGCGAACGATTGCTGGGGTTAAACTTGTCTAGAAAAGGTCTGGTATTTGCTGTGTAGCGTAAAGTTAATTCTGTAGAAGACCTTCCCTTAAAGGCTTTGTCCGACACAGAGCGCATTACATCGTAGAAATTCGGTAAGCACACGTGGCGAGAAATTTGATTGATATGTTCGAACGTTTTATTTGTGCACGTCTGAAAACGTGAGACCAGAGAGTGGACGCAGCGCTGCTCACACTTGACAATGCAAAAGTCCTCCTTATTTTACTCGGAAAATTGAACAAAAGCCAAATCTTTCACACCCTTTGCGTTTCTCCGATGTTTGTTGAGCAATGTCAGTCCATGCGCATAGACTCAATGGTTTGCTAAATATCATTTGCGTTTGCAAATAGCGCATGAAACCTAAAAAGGCATAAATACGTTTTCCACAAGGGGCACTAATTTAAATTGCTTGATATTCTTTGAATTTCCTAGTTAGAATTTTTCAAATTTTCCATGAGTTTTAATAATGCGAAGTTAACTACAACCGAGTGAGTATCAACTTGTGCAAAACATTGACCAAACATCACTTTAGCTTCCGCTTTTGCATGCTATTTAGTGATACCAAAACAGCGAGACACAGTTCACCTAACTTGAGAACAAAATTCATTCGTTGGGAACACTTGCGGTTGAAATTTTAAGTAAATTAATATTTTTGTGTTTCAGGTTTTTTTCTCGCCGCTCTTGAACAAGAAAAATAATATAAAAAATAAAAAACTATTCTTCACTGGACCAAAGACTTTCCACAAGAGGCATTTGTTTCATGAAACATGTATTTCTAAGCAGAAATAAAAAATTAGATGTTGAGCAAGAAAAATGTAAATTCATAACTGAAAAAAATAAGTTGGAGGTGGAAAGCAATCTTGTTGCCTTCCAGGTTGTTAAAATATTTGATCGTGATAGGCTACTGAAATTAATTCGCTAAAAGCAAACGGATGTTAAACACGTTCATAATTTTTGTAAAGTGGAAGTTACTTGGACGTTTCAACTTGAAGCTGCCAGAATGAAATCCTCAGACTTTCCACAGAAATTCGGTTTCAAAACATTCTTATAAATAATTCGTTAGCAGAATACGAGCGGAAGTAAAACAAGAACATTTCCCTTGTTATTTCAGAGCAAGAGTGGATAGTTTGAAGAGCAAACTTGAGTGTTAACATACAAATCCACATACATTTTGGAATAAATTTCAAGACTCGGACACCGGAGGAAGAAGCACCTGCGGCTGGCAAAGTGCGTTTGAAATTTTTCGGTAATGTTAGCGCAGCGACTATTGAAGGTCCTGTGAATGCAAATTAGAGAATTATGTTTAATGGAGCTCTAATGATCATCCCTCAGAGGGGACGTGAGAAGGTTAATTATGAGCTCAAAAGGAAATGGAAGCTGGAGCAAACTTTTACGACAGCTTTGTTTAATGAATTAGACATTACACTGTCTGCCCGCAAGAGAGAGGGCCCGCTTTTGTCGGGTCAAAGGATAACAGGAACATGAGATACGACGGGTCGTAATTAAAAATAAATAGTCGTGTTGCGGACGTTATCTAATTAGGAATTATGAATTATTCTGGGAAGCCATGCGATGCGCTCAGAAGTGCACACGCATTTTGGTTATTCGAGTAGGAGGAATTTGACGATACAATAACGTATAATAATCCCAAACCATTCATGATGTTAATTGGCGATGTTCGTGTGTGGCTTGGCGCCGCAGCGATGATTTTTGAGGCATTCTAACGGATTCTTATGTAACCAAGTTAAGTAAAGTTGAGCGTCGAGTTAACGAAAACTTGTGGGAAAATGCTATTTCTTTTTCTACTTATGTGTTCAATTGAAAATGAGGTTTTTAAAGTAAAAACTTGTTTCTCTCTTTCCTGAGAACACTTCTTTACTTGAAAAAATCTTTATTCATATAATATTTGTATATTTCAATCTAAAAATCTTGTTCATCGCCCCAACAGCTTGTTTTTTTTATGAAAATGTGATTTTTTCTTCAAAATAAGAATGAGGAATGTGCTGCCTTTCCAAAAATAAAGCGCCGTTCCATTTAAAGACAGCATCTTTTCGAGACAATACTAATTAGAAATGAGTGGCCTCCTCGAAAACAAAACAAGTTTCTATCTGAAAATAACACTTTTCAAGAGAACAAGAATTAGGAATGTCTCGAAACATGTTTAAATTAAAAATCAACACCTTTTCGAGAGAACAAAAATAACGAATGTTGCGAGGCATGTTTCAATTGAAAAATAGCACCTTATAGAGAAAAAAAGAATTAGTAATGTCTGGAAATATGTTTTAACTCAAAAATAGCATCTTTTCGAGAGAACAAGAATGAAGAAAGTTTCGAAGCATGTTTAAATTCAAAAGCAGTAAAGCCCTGAATGTCTATTGGTCCCAATGTCACAATTAGAATTGTTCACCGAGTTTTAATAGCAACTTTTCTAGAGAACTAGAATTAGGAATGTCTTGAAGCAAGTTTAAGGGTAAAATAGTCTTTTTGAGGGAATGAGGAAAAGAAATAAATGACCTTACTTGCACATAAGGGTGCCGAAGTCCTCGAGAGCGAGGGGCGTGAGGGTGATGTGGGAGGTGGGGCCCTTGACGACCGGCTTGGTAGTGATGAGTCGCTCCCGGCCGCCCTGCTCCAGTCTGTACCAGCTGAGGGCACAAAGGGGGCACGGTAAATCTAAGATAACTCCGGCATTGATACTTCTACGCTTGAGAATAAAAAGCAAGGCGAAAATCACTACACGTAAAATAATTCTTATTAAAATTATAAAATAAAACTGAAAGTTTCGGACTAACATTCCATCTTCAGCAAAATCTCTGTAAAACAAAACCAAAAGAGGAAAAATAAATTCACGGATGGAGTATTTCTAAATCACTAAAAGTTTAAACTTTTAAAAACACGAACAACGATAAAAAAATAAAAGGTAATGGAAAAACTGAACAACTGAACTATAAGTGTTTTTAACACGTTGACTACGTTTTGGGACAAATATTTATGTATCACTTGGTAAAGTGCTCATTTACGTATCAATGTAAGGGAATAATATTCTAACCATTTTGCGACCGTTTTTTTAAAGGAATTTTATCCTTCGAAGTTCATATTTTCGTGTATTTACATTTTGTGCATCTCTTGTAGAAAATGACTTATTCGAGCAGTAAAGCCAATTTTCAAATTATGTTTCTTACAACCTGACCAAATCAACCGTACGATCCGTACAAGCGAAGTCAACGTGTTGAAAGGATGCTTTATTCCAACCAATCAACCCTGATATACATCATTTTTACATTTATTTTTCAAATGCCTTATAACTAACACCAGGACGCAATAACGGTTTCTCCCTGTCAAGCCGGGACCAATTTCCGACTCCTGCGTGGAGTGGGAAATTGTGACTAAGTTCTCCCTTTTTCCAACTAGGAGAAATCACCGGGCGGCACTGCCGGGATTCGAACTGCCGACACCTTCCTGTGAAGGGCGCGTTCTTAACCACTCGGCCACGGTGACCACGTTCACTACATTTCCTCGTTTTAACACGTTCACTACGTTTCCGCAGTTGCTACAGTCGGTTTGGTTAGATTGGAAGAAACAGAATTGAAAAGAGACCTCCACTGCTTGATTCCATTCTCTTCCTTATAACGAGCGGGAAAAATATAAAGAGAAGATACACAACGAACTATTTGAAAAAAATATGCTCGAAAACATGAGAATGAAAGAAATAAATGCCTTTTACTGGAAAATTCAACTACTTCTAAAAAAAATATTCAACTTTAATTTTAGGATGAAAAGTCAGCAATTTTCAATTGAAAATTAACCACAAAATATGTACAAAAAAGCAAATGTAACTGAAATAAAAAGTCAGCAGGATCCTCAGAATGAAAAATCAACAACGATTTTTGAGTATAAATTCGCAGATAATTTGCAAAAAAAAAGTCGTAGACATTTATGGACTAAGAAAGGGTTTGCAACTCACGAATAAAAAGATGGTTGTTAAAGAGAATCCCTCACGTGAACAAATAAAAAGTTAAACAACTACGGATAAAGAATGGCTTCTACAACTTGCGAATAAAAAGATAGTTAGAAATAAACCCCTCAACTAAACGAATTTAAAGTCAGAAACCATTATGAATGAGAATGGCTTCTACAACTTACGAATAAAAAGATAGCTGTAGAAGAGAATCCCTAAACAAAAGAAAAGTTAAAAACAATTATGAACAAAGAATGATTTGGAAATAAAAAGACAGTTGTTGAAAGAACCCCTCACCTGAACTTGAGGTCGTTTTCAGGCATGGCGTCCACTCTGCAAGCAATCGCTTCTGTGGTGCCCATAGCTGCGCCCTGGGTCCTGGCACCCCACCCGGGGGCACACACGGGGGCATCTGGAATGTAGGACTTGAACTGTAAGATGTATGGAAACTGGCATGGGGAGAAACAAACACAATTGGGGACACACGGGCACTAATGTGGGACTTGAACTGCAGGAAATACAGAAACTGGGCATGGGGAGACACAAACACAATTGGAGGCACACGGGCACTAATGTAGGACTTGAACTGTAAGATGTATGGAAACTGGGCATGGGGAGACACAAACACAATTGGAGGCACACGGGCACTAATGTGGGACTTGAACTGCAGGAATCACAGAAACTGGGCATTGGAGAATCAAGAACAACTGGGGCACACGGGCATTAATAATGGACCCGAACTACAGCAAATACGAAATGCATAGTTTGGGTCTGACGAAGGGCTTTAATAAAAAGAAATATTGAATGCAAGCATGTGACAACATATGCTGCACAATAAGACGACGGTGCGAAAGCTTACATCTGAACACGAACTTTAATGGACCTGAACTGGTTTTTAGTTCAAGTCTTTCTGGTTGCACAATTAGGATTGGACAGAATAATGATGATTGCATGAGAATGAAGAAAAAAGTTTAGCTCTCCTGTGCGCGTATTTTAAAAAAATTCAAAAGGTACGAGTAAAGTGTTCCTCAAGTGTTTCTATTTTTAGCGCCTGCATCATACAAAAAGCAGGAGAAGGAGGGGAAAAGCTTGTGTGCAATATTTGGTGAAAAATAACTGTCGCAATGACTTCGTTGGTCGCGATGTCAGCCTCTGGAGTACACAGGAAATTTTCATAATGCTGTTGACCGACCAGTTGTCACCATCTTTATTTTTATAAATACTTAACCCTTGGACCGAAATTGGTTAAGCTGGAGTTCGATATTCAACTTGAATTTAAAGTCAGTTGTGGTGAGCAATTTTGAAAATAACAAACATTTACTGGAACATGCTTTCATTTAGCATTCATTAAGTATTTATGAAAATTGAGTTTGCGATTACTGGTTGGTCAGTAGCATAACGAAAATAACCTCCGTGGCCAACGGTGGCGCACGATGTGGTCTAAGTGGTAATCAAAGCTAAATGGAGGCACGATCCAGTTAATGTTTGCTATTTTCAAAATTGCTTAATACAATTGACTGAAAATGTGAGTTGAATATTGAACTTCAATTTAACCCATCCCGGTCATCGTGTTAATTTCAACATTCTACGCCGTAGAAATAAACGCCTGCAGTCAAAAGAAAATTATTGATTTGTTATTCGAATGTTCTGTTACTTGATTGAAATAATTTTCGTATCACTGGTGCTAAACAGAGAAGTACGAGCGTCATCAAACTCGCAAATTTTATTTTAAAATGATTGCATGAGGGCCCAGTAACTGAATATTAGCATAGATCATTTCCCCTTGTAAAGTAGCTTCAGAGTTTAGGTCAGAAAGGGATACAATTTCTGTGAATGACTTCAAAAGAGAAGACACGAATAGTATGGCAGAGAAAGATATGTTCTCTCTGGAATAGTAACACCATCAAACTCATTTTCATGTGTTAACTGTAGATTGTTACTTCTTGATAGCGGGGTTAGATATAAATATTACGTTATTTGGTTCAAGATTCCCTATTCACAACAAAGATGAATTCAAGAGATGGAAGAGAAAAAATCCTTTAGTATGAACTGTGAAAAACGGGGAATCTATGCACAAGGGGCGTTCCCACACAAGATACCCTCCGCATAGAAACAGTTATGAAGGAAGAGGGGGAGAAGATAAAAAGACGGAGCGAAGAAAGCATAAAAATTGAAGAAAGCAGAGTGGCACGAGAAGTACAAGTATCGAAGGCCTATCTGTAGCTGAGGTAACATAACAGTGTGCTGCCTGGGACGCCAGTTCCCATATCATAGGAAATACAAACTTAGCTCAAACTATTTACCTATCCTACACCCTTTGAGAAGTATTTAGGTAAATTTTGAATTGTTTATACTCGAATGAAAATTTTTGTGGTAGCTTTTTATTTTCTCAAACCAAAACTTCTGAAGTTAACAAAATAGATAGCCTCACAAGAATTTAGTTTTTCTTACTCAAACGACTAAACGTCGTATGCAAGCCAAAACACGTCGAAAACTCAAAGTTTGAAAGATAGAACATTTGTCATCCGACACAAACTTCCCTGTATCTCAGCCCTAGCTAAAAACTGTTCTGTTCGCAATGCATAGATAATGAAAAAAGGCTAATATAACTTTCATGGATTTTTAAAGAAGGCTAAAACAGCTTTCATGGATTATAAAAGAACGCTAGCATAAATTTCATGGATTACGAAAGAAAACTGATATAACTTTCAAGGATTATGAAAGAAGGCTAAAATATCTAACGTGGATTATGAAAGAAGGCTAATACTGTATAACTTTTAAGGACTATGAAAAAAGGTTAATTTAACTTTCATAGATTATGGAAGACGGCTAAAATAACTTTCATGGATTATGAACAGGTAGAAATTCGTGCCGGACGCCACCCACATAATACGGTGAGGTGCAGGGCGGGGCTGAGCGATGCACCCTCGAGGTTGGTGGCTTTGCACGTGTATGCCCCCGTTTGCTGGCGGTGCACTCGCCGCAGCGTCAGCGTGGTGCCTGCTATCGAGATCTCGGTCGTCGCGGCCAGTTCTGCGCCCTGATTTGTGGGATGAAACAAGAGAAAGGATCAGCGTGGGGCTTGATATAGAGGCTTCAGTGGTAAGGGCCAGTTCTGCGCCCAGATTTGTGAAGTGAAACAAGAGAAAGGATCAGCGTGGGGCTTGATATAGAGGCTTCAGTGGTAAGGGTCAGTTCTGCGCCCTGATTTGTGGAGTGAAACAAGAGAAAGGATCAGCGTGGGGCTTGATATAGAGGCTTCAGTGGTAAGTGCCAGTTCTGCGCCCTGATTTGTGAAGTGAAACAAGAGAAAGGATCAGCGTGGGGCTTGATGTAGAAGCTTCAGTGGTAAGGGCCAGTTTTACGCCCTGATTTGTGGAGTAAAATAAAAGGAAGGATCTGCGTGGGGTCTGATATTGAGGTTCCAATTGTATGGGTCTGGTCAGTGCCCTGATTTGTAGAGTGGAACAAGAGAAAACATTAGCGTGGCGCCTGCTATGGAGAACCAGGCTGTGAGGGTTGCATTGTAGGTTGAAATAATAGAAACGGTCAGAGTGATGCCTGGTATCAAAATCAAGTCGCGGAGGCTTGATTTGTGCCGTGTATAGTGAAATGAGAGAAAGGCACGAAAATTGCCGAAATAAAATTATTCAGAAAACCAACCTTCGTGATCTATGTAGTTCAAGGTGAAATTCATTAAAATCTTTTCATTCGAAGAAGAAAACATTTTCTTAGCATGCCCCTACCACATTTCATCAATTCGGAACAATTTACCAGTCGCAGGTTTCGTTGTTCGAAATAGTGCATTTTAAAGGTTAGGTCTGGAATTCAGTTAAGAAAAGATTTTACGTTCTCGAAGTGCAGTTCCGTGAGAAGTTCACATGACTTAAAGATGGCATTCCAAAGTAAAATTTACTTTATAAAAAGATCTCAAAATGAGTCGAATTCATGTGAAATGTTGGCTGCATTCTGAACATTTTGAAGAACGAAAATACTAAGGGGACTTTCGGAATCAGTGGAATTTTAGGCGGAATACTCAGTGTATTTTCTAGTCTAAACCTTGCTACAAAAAAATTTATACTCGGAGAGCTAGGAAAACGAGTGGGAACGTTTCGCACGCAAATTACTCTTGCAATTTTAGAGGAAATTTAGTCTGAGCGCTCGCAGTAATTTATTACAGTAATTGATCAACAGGAATCTCCCATTTTGAAAGCTGAAGCTCGTTACCAGATAATTAATTTTGTAGACTGGAGCTCTAAATGCCCAAATGTGTCTGATTGGAATGATGTTTGATCATCTCGGGGTCTAAAATTATAACAGAATTCCAATGACCATCAATATTTTTCACTGACGAAGAGACTTGCGTCAAAGTTCAGACTTTTGCTGTCTAAGAAACTCTTAAATTTTCGCTTATTATTCGATTCGTAAAGTCGACTTGTTCTTATGATCCTATTGCACATGGTTATTAACCCAACCAGAGCTGAGGCCCTGAGACTAACTGTTGAACGTGAACACTTCGACTGCGATGCGACCCACCGGTGGTCTCTGTGGGGATTTTCATAATGCCGCTGACCGACCAGCAGTCACAAACACAATTTTTATAAATTCTAAATGTAGGGACGATCTATTCGTTATTTTCAAAATTGATTCATAAATTACTTTTAATTTGAGTTGAAAATTGAATTTCAGTCTAACCGATCTCAGTCGCTAACCATGAGGTTTGATCATGATTGATTGCTTATTTTTTGCTCTCAACACATTTGTTAACGTTCTTAGCGTAACAGGCTAGGCTTTGGAATGAAGATACCTAAAAACTTTTTTTCCTCCCTAAATAATTCATCAGTTTCAAACACGATTTGCTTTTCTTAACGAGGGCAATATTCTGGGATAAATAACAACTGTCACCTTAAAGAGCAAGTAGTCAGGTCAAATTAAACAGAGAATGCTAAATTCAAAAGGAATTTTGACTGAACGAACGACGCTGAAGCTATTCACAAATACCAAGTCAAAAGAGCGACGCACGTGTTTCTATCCATAAAATACCCCTCTGCCGATTATTTATTTCATACGGAAAGAAGATAAGTATAAAATGGGTTACTAAAAATTACTTAGAATCAGCCAATGGTCATCATCTTCTTAACTTCAATAAATGCTAAAGTTTTAAACTGATCCTAGAACACAACCTCGGGGAGATCTTCAGATCTTACCTAATTTATCTTTCCCCTATTTTTGTGAAATTTTAAAGTCAACCTTACAATTTTATGTCATTGTTTGATTAACTTTGTATGAGAAGAAATGATAATCAAACAGTGTGTCCTTTTCTACGTCATTTTGTACATTCAAAACGTAATTTCTGTAGATTTTTTATTTCCAAAAATGGGGTAATATCTACCCTGGACTTGCAATGGTGAAACACCAGCCACGTGGTTTGTTAGAAAGAAATAAAGAACATCAAGCTAACGCTGCGCAAAGTAGCACGTAAAAATAAGATTGACCGAAGAATTATTGCCTAGAAAAACTGTAACAAAATTTGTACCAAACATTTGGAAAGTACCAAATGTTTTTTCGCTCAAAATTTGAATGAAAGCTGTAGTCCATGATAAATAACAAGGTGCTGCTGCAATTGGGAGTCGCAATTAAGAGCTGTGGTTGGGTGTTCTTAATTCAATGTTAGTTTATCGTTAGGATCGTTCAACAGCATCAACTTGCACACAGTTAAAATTTTAGAATAATTTAAATTCTGATTTTTATTTCATGCAGTTGGGAATCAAGCTGTAAGAAGGAATGCATTCTTTACTCAGATCACAAGAATAGAATTGTGATGAGGTAAACTTATCTATAACTTCAAACATTTCTTCTTGTTGCATTTGGAATTTTTCAAAACTCAAAACTTTAACATTTTCAAGGCACCATTGTCAATGTATCTATAAATTGAAAAATTTTGGTTCCGCTGTCAGACTATGCTCAATGAAATTAGGTCGTTGATAAATTTAAGCACACTTAGTCAACATATTGGTTTAAATTTCATTGGTATTAAATAATACCATTCATCTTATCGATAAAAGAATTTGCAGGTGAAAATCAACAACTACTGTTTCTCGTTGGAATAAGCATTCTAAAGATTTACATTATCACGTCTTACATACGTCGCCTATATCGTCAGCAGTACTGTGCAGAATGCGAGACAGCGAAATTGCGTATTGACATCTGTACCTGAATTTCATTGTCGTAAGAAATAAGTACAAAATAAAAGGTCGGGGTTCTGATGTTACAAACCACTACTATTTGTTTCACACCAAATATTCACACAACATCACATGTTCTCAAATGTTTACCCAACACGTATACCTTTACCACACGGGTATACCCGTAAAACCCATTGTCGCAAGTTAATATCTACAGATCCTTCGGAATTAAGAAGTAACATACTACAAGCTAGCCTTCCCACATGTTAACCAATTTGAAGTGAAGATAAAGGTAGTGAAAACGTATCGTTACTTGGTGATAGAACTTGTAGTCGTGGGAAGGAGGGTTGCTTTTTGCGTGACAGATCATCACCAGGTCCGCACCCTCCGTCACTGTGGAAATCAGAGCCGGCTCCGACATTTGAATTTCGACCTCTGGAGGATCTGCTCAGGGAGACAGAGGCACAGAAAGAGTTGTGAGACTGTGAGAAATAAATAGTTGTGGTCGTATGAATTAGATTGCTAATGAAATAAAAGAGGCAAGAAATTTTAAAATTTAAATGTTTCAAGATCTGGGTATTTCCATTTTCTTTCCAGTCTTCAGTTTGATGCATGAATAATCTTAAGAAAACGTTCCAAGTTTAAGAAACTTCTTTCACAACGAAATATTTATGAGCCATTGAAGTTGCTCATAACTTTGGATAGTGTATGAATTAATGATAAAAGAGGATCAATATTAAACTAATTTTTCAAAGCTGAAATAATGTTAAGCTCAAATGTAAGATAAGAGTGATAAATTCTATTATGCGTAAAACAAATAAGATGTTAAAAACTAGGTTAAGTCCGTGGATTTTTTTGTACGTAATAGTATACACGAACTATTGTAAACTTATGCTTGAAGTCGACAGTTTCTGAAATTCTTTAACACAATGGCACTTTGTAACGTCACCTCCGTGTTAAACTTGCTTACTAAGACATGCTGATCAATAGCTATTCAGTGCGTCTAGTTAAGTCTACGACACAAAATGCAATCTCACAGGAGAAACTTTGAGCGATCGCCTCTTGGTGAGCCGCGAGTTGCGCAGCACTAGGTTGATTTGACAAGTGATCTAGGGCTTTTTAATGCGTTTAGTTAAGTCTACGATTAGTTTACAGCACAAAGGAAAATCTCACAGAAAACTTTGAGCGACCGCCTCTTGGTGAGCCGCGAGTTGCGCAGCACAGGGTTGGTGGCCTGGCAAGTGAGGTCGGCATCGTTGTCTTTGGGAGTCGCCTCGATCACCACCGCGGACGTGGTCAAGTTACCTCCTTGCATCACCTTACGCACAAATGAATTTTCAAGTTAACAGAAGCCAACTAACAAGCAGGTAAAAACCAAGTTGGGATTCTAAATGATAATTGGTCAAAAATCAGAATCATAACAAAATAAGTCTACTTGAAGACATAGAAAGTCGTATTTAAATACCGCCCTCCTTGATTCAAAGCTCCTGATGATCTTTCGGATTAAAGAAAAGTAGCTTCGCTAAAAATGAGTCGTGTAATATACATCCATAAAATGATTTTCCATTCAAAACATAATGATGAGATCATAACCGCTGCATTTTTCACAGAAGATGTACGAAAAATTCGTAAAAGAGCTGACACTTCCTCCCAAAATCCGATGCATCGATCTTTTTCATAAGTTTACGTTTGTTTTCGTAGCTAAGCACGGCAGACATGCGCAGCTGCTACAATTAACAAATTTACAATCGATCTGTGAGCAAATGACCATCAAAAATAAATAAGAACACTGGGGTCCCACGATGCAATTAAAGGAAAACAGCACGACGGAATTTTACGGTCACATTTACAGGAACATGTGCCAGAATCTAGATGGAGGCTGGTAGAGACTGCCATACGTCCATTGAGTTTTGTTTAATTTTGTGGTAGTGCTTAATAAGAGCATAGTTCTAAGTAAACTGTGATTCTTCGGTGCTGCAGTTAAGAAAGAGCACATATATCATACGATGTTACACTGCGCAATAGATAGAAACCGCTTGACTAGCATCTGAAAACGATTCACGAAGAAGCAACTATACAGATAGAAGCTACGATACACACCGAGGTTCTCGATTAGTTCTTACACTTAAGTCACAACAGTGCAAGTTTGTGAGCGAGAGAATTTAGCCTTTTACTTCTCAATTTAATTTGAATTGTCAATAACGATTATTCTGAAGCCCGGAAACAAGAGAAAATTAGCTTCTGTAAAATCATGCATGATATACTGCGCAGTAGAGCACGTGCATGGATACTGCACGTATCCATGTCGTACACAAATGTTAAAAATGAATGTTTTAAACCGCAATTTATCTACCCTCACTGCACATAAATGTTTAAAATAAACGTTTTAAACCCCTATGAACGCATATTTCATGGCCGAACATAAATGCTTAAAATAAACGTTATAAACCGCAATGCACGTATAAATCCTTGCGGTACAAAAATGTTTTAAACCGTAACGTACATATCCCTGCCGTACATAATGTTTAAAATAAATAATTGAAACCTACCGCCGTGACGGAACTGGGTACGGGGATACCCTCCTTCCACCAGGAGATCTCAGCGGGGGGATTTGACCCCCACGCTCGGCACTCCACTCGCACCGTCTTCCCCGCCGACACGGGGTCCTCTCCTCCCCGCAGCTCCAGTTCCAGCAGCCCCACTGCCGAATATTCAAAGGAAATACAGGTAATTTGCTTGAGGCTTGAGAATAAACTCTACGGTACTCCGACGCCTAATTATAAAGTGGATAAAATCTACGGTAATTTTTCCATTGATTTCAGTTTGAGACATGGAAATTGGACGGTGAAAAATAAACTCTACGGTGCTCCAGCGCCGAGAATGAAGTTCATAAAATCTAGGGTAATTTTTGCTTAATTTCAGTTTCAGCTCTCACGGAACATTGACGGGAAAATTGGACGGCTTGTTGCCACCTCAAGGGCTTCATTAACGAAAAAACCTGAATCGACGTGGAAAAATTGCTATCAATTATTGATGCTGACTACACTCGCACATCGGTCGAGCAATTTTACTTTCGCTCAAATTCCGTCAGCGAAGGATCTCGTGTTTAGGCATGGATGGAAGATGTAGGAAATGATGAAGTGCACTAAATGATCACAACATTTGTAGTCTGTGAATACCTCTGTGAACACACAGTGAATTATCTAATTAGGTACTTCTTTATCTATAGTAGAATGACCTAGAGATGAAGATTACATTTCTTGGTTAAGCTTCAGTAAAATACAACATAAAAACGTGTACTTTGATTCAATGTCTGTTGGTTCAACCTAACAAAAAAGTTCAAGGGCTTACAGCTCTCATCTTTCAGCACACCTCTGTTCTAGGGTACACGCCAGTCAATTACATTTCCGTATATTGAAAGCCTGCGTTTCCGTTCATTCGAACCCAAGATTAGAGATCCAGTTACCAACTTTCATATATAATTTCGAAGAGCATGATTGTTTCTCTATGTAATTCTATGGTTATTAGAATATATAATGAAATTTGAAACAGAATGAAACACTGCTTACTTTACAATGAAAAGTAAGTGTTTATCAGATCCTGCTCAGCAGTTCTGGTTCTAAAGTTCATCGTCTTGATTATTCTGATTAGGAAATAATGAACTTAACTTGCCCTAAATCTAGTTTGAGTAATTAATGGTTCTCTTTTGCATTAAAATTGAAATCTCAGTGAACTTTCATCTTTGAATCTAAAGGCAATCGTTATTTTATTTCCTACACGATAATTTACTTACCGAACACAATGGGCAATGGCGACCGTGTGTCATAGAGTACATTTAATTTATACCTAAACAAGCTCTTAAAATGTCACGAGTTGTGTATGCAGTATTATACCGTATCATTATCAATTCCTAAGTTAAAAAAAGGGTGTTCAAGCACAATCATCCGCTTGAAAACAAAACGAATGTTGGTTCGATGTTTGGAATTTCAACGCAAGCAGTCATGTAGACTCAAATTTTTCAATGTATAATCTTCATCTGATCAGACTGCGAGCAATAATAAAGCATTTTTATCAAAACATTGGCAGAACTCGGGTCGTTACAAGACTTAGTTGGAACTTTCGATGTAAAAATTAAATTCTTTCGGCTCGGAATGGCATCGGAGAATGCATCCGAAAATTCAGGAACTTTTCTCTGGACATACTTAGCCAATAGAACTCTTTGCAGGTTTGCTGAACACTTAACATCGTAGCTGAAGTAAAACGCACATCTATCACGTATGTTATGAGTCTCTACCTGTGCACGAGAGCAATGACTGAGGAAAAATGACACTCAATGTGCTGGAAACGCTATGCCCGGTTATTTACAAGCGAGTTAATTTCCGTATAAAATTTTATTATCATTGTACTAGAACCTTTTTCCAATGGAGTGAAACTGCACAATAACAGCCTTTTAGAGCTGAAAATATGGTTCATTAGTGGGTTAATGGCAGACTCTTGGATCTCATATCAGAGCTTGTGACGGTGTATGAGTGATTCCGCATAACGAGGTAAGTCTGGTGCGTTCAATATCAAATAGTGTCTGAAAACGACGTTTGTAGGGCATGCGCAATGACATGCCATGAGTGTAAGGTACAAACCTCGGAAAAATAAACATTGATTGTTGAAGTTAATTATTGTGGGTCTCGAAAAGCTTTAGCACAAACTTTCTGACTACTGGAAATAATTAATACCCTCAGCTATTACAACATAATTTGTGATTCCGTGGACATTGGTAATTTCACATCGTACTTCAACCTACAAGTGTTTTCGACTTTTGTCATAGTCTCATTAGTGATGGAGTTCAGTTTTTGTTGCTTAACGTATTACATGGCGTTGTTTAGTGAAACGGCCTAGAGTATCTCATATTCTGCCCCAAAACTTACAAATGAAGGTATTCCAATATAGCTTAGCACGCGAAGCGTTTACTGAAGCAACGCAGAGCATAGCCGTCATTAGTATTGATGGCCTACTTTGTGATAAAGTGAATTCTGCTAAAATTTGCTGAAGAAGTGAATTGAGTCACAGCAGCGGAGGCCAGGCTGCATTGACGAAGTCGTTCATCAAGTCAAGCAAAATCATTGAGTACTGAAAGTTAGAATTCGTTGCTAGTGGAAGCTAACGAATACGACGGTGATTGTCGCCCCTGAAATAATAACGAGACTCATTTTTCGGGTTGATTTTATTAAAATTAAATGGCTTGTCCTGATGAGGTATTGAACAATCTCCATTCGGGACCTAAGAATATCATTGAAAGATTTACCGTCTTGAACTAAAGTGATTTGTGTCTTAACTAACAGTTTGTCATTATACTTACTGTAATAATTCATACATACTGATGATGTACTAAGTAATAATTATAATGAGTTTTTACTTATATACTGAAAACTCGTAGTTATGGACACAAAATATGATTAATTGATTAATACTAACAAATTTCGAAGACATCATCGTGTAAGGAGCTCAAACAATTTTTGGCTGTTTTATAATATTCTCGGCGACCTTCTGAATTGTTAATCTACTCATAAAAGATAACCACATTATACACGGAATGATAATCGTAAAAACTTCTTGCAAAGGCTTCAACATAGTTCTGTCTTTCGTCACAGAGATACTAGAACTCTAGCTCGAGTTGAAATTTGTGAATATTCTGGCAGGATCTGAGACCTACACACCACAGAACTTTCATAGAATTGCACAAATGAAAATCACATTCTAAATCTCGAACACGAAATTAGCCAGAGTCATATGGTCACGCAAGAGAACCATTTGGGCAGCTGACCAGCACTGTCCATGGTGCGATTGCCGATATAATTGAAAAGCGGGGCTATTGCGGAGGAGCGTAGAGGTGCTTCGTTATTTCAATGACTCATTGAGATGGCAGCAACGCTTAGGTTCGGTTGGCTATGAGGAACATGTAGAAGCGGGAAGACCGAGTATCTTGGAGCACATATTCAGAACACTGCTGCGGTTGTAATTTTTGGGTAATAATACGCGTGAAATGGCCTACTGGATATTGTTATTGGGGAATTATTTCTGATGAAGGTTGTGCATTAATAAAATTATCAATAGATGCTTAATTTTCTGGTGTTTGCCAATTTCCAACGCTAATGTTGACAATCTCATTTTAAGCTATTTACCTCGTTTCGTAATTATTTTGTAGTTTGGTATGTTAAACCATTATTTCTCCCTATATAATGAATTCTAAGATCATTGATCGGTACATCATTCATTTTGTCAATTTATTGCAAAGAAATTATTTTACAGTCATTACCATATTTAATTCAAATTAGTTTTTCAAGTTCTTTCCTAAATGCGTAAATACGGTGGAATTTTTCATTCACACTTAGTTTGAACATGGACTTGGTCAAATGACAGGAAGTTGTGCTGCTTCGCTCTTCTAGTACTCTCTCTTCACTCTTAAAACAAATTCAGGAACAAAAAATGACCAGAAAGTGGCGTCTGTTTTTCTTCCATTGATTTTTTGATTTTTTTATACTGGAAGTAACCGTGTATTAAGTCAAATCCATATTCGTTGGCTAACTAAGCGAGCAAAAGTCCCGAGTATGTGCCGAGTTCAAGCTAAATACAAAGTACGCTTTATATTTTACAGACTTCGAATGCTGAGCAAAATAATGTCGCTAATGATGGGCAAAAATTTTACTGAAATTGATGGTCAAGTTTTTGCTCCTAATGATGGTCTGAATGTTATCGATGATAATGGACATACTCACGTATTTGAAATAGATATTTTCGTTCGGTCGAATTTATGTTTACACTTTTTGGCAGAAATTCATGTTCGTTGCCTTGATTAACCAGTGAAATGTGCTTTAATTTACTGTTATTTTAGGTATATATTTTTAAACAACTTGCATCTGAAACTGAATTGGTTTAATTAGTTAAATAAATCATGATCTACAGCTAAGAATATTACACTAACATGTGAATAGTTATGAATGGGAAATCAGTTAAATAAAAAACGAACAGTATATTTAAAGGAGAATTTTTCCTTTTGATTGAAACTCTGAATTTATCTTTTCAATGGCTATATTTTTTCGAAGTGAACCTACACCTACTGTAAGTTATTAAATTCTTTAACTTTCTCTTTGTCCTATTTTATTCTCTGATAGTGCACGCTGATTCTCCCCCTTCCCTTTCCTTCTTCGTGATTGGACACTTAACACTTAGCCAAAAATTTCCGGGCTGAATGTTTTCGAATAATTTTTGGTGAGACATTTCATAAACAGAGCTAAGCTGGCACAGGCAACAAATCTATTGAATGAATTCTTCACGAAAACCGCTCACAACGTACAAAACAATGAAGAAAACCTGAAAATCAATCTTGCTAAATATTTCGATGACCATCGCTCAAGATTGGTTTAGAGCGAAATGTTAATTTCTGGCCATTCAGTAATGATCAAAGGAGTAATCTTGGAATCACGGAAGCTGCATGCCAGGTGCATTTAGGCAGAGGGCAGAACTATTATCTGCATGAAAAGAATTTTTGTTTAAGATTTGTCATCGTTTGGACTAAGTCAATCGCCAACGAAAACGTGCAAATGTTTTATTCTCAACAGAGCCAGTGCAGCACGACGATGGTGCTAAATTACTTTGTGCTGAAAATCAAAGAATGGGGACTGAAAAAATTGGTTCGCTTAAGTTTCTAGATCAATAGCTGATATTTCGTCGGCTTTTTGATACTTAATCGACTGGGTTTTGCCACCGATCTCGCCTAGCAATCTGGAGCTTGTACTGCTATGTAAATTATGCACATTTCAATCAAGGCGTCCGACAATGCAGGGCTTCTTTGGTCTTTCGTGCCCGTGACTTCGCTTTAATCAAAAGCAAACGAGCTCTGTAAGATGAAAGCATCGAAATTCTTTTTAAATTCAAACAAATGCACATTCTTCATGTTTGCAAACGAGTTCTTCACTTCCTACAGAAAATCCAAACTGTGGATAAATCATACTGTAGTACTGAGCGAGTGAGCGAATAAATGCATAAATTATGGGTATCAGGGACACATATTCAGAATTATTGTCTGGAAAATAGCTGCAGGTTGAATGGAGTCGGAGCTCGCCATTCCAAGCACGAGTGCGGTAATGCTGAGGTCTATGGTTTCAAAATTCCAGCCACGTTGAAAATGACAACAGAAAAAATACGAGAATAACTTTAAAAATGATGATGAAGTCGATCACAACTAAAATAAATGATTTTGCTCTGTACTAAAAGCCCTTTCTCCACATTTTAAAAACTTTCGTGATAAGGTTTTGTATTTCAGTTTCGAATATTTCGTAAAAAGATTAAAAATAAAAGAGACTAATTAAATATTGCACCTGAAATTAGACATGGGAAAACCTTAATGCTCATTTTGAAAACTACTGCTTCGTATAATTAATAAAATTCTTTGTGAATGAAGTTAGTGAGGAGTTCGCATGAAATTTTAGGCAATTCCAGTGCACTGTGAGGTGTTAAGTATTATCGATGATCAGCTGGTTTCAAGAGATAGACATGACGAACTGTAAAAAGTAGGAAACAATCATGGAAAAGATAACTGCTGTTCGTCAGCATTTAGCTTAATCGAATAATAAACCATCCAACACAGTACACAAGAAGAGAAAAACTAAAGTTGTTAACTTTCATAAATGCAGATGATAAGCATGAAGATTATAAATTCAGTCAGTGGGTCTCTACCAGTATATCGTGAATGATTAAGGCGCCCAGTGCAGAGGCTATGCTTACGTGGCTAAAAAACTTATACACCAGCTGAAAAGATCAGACTTAGATGTCCTCTTTCATAATTTGATCGCTATCTGCATAATCAGATCAATCTGTAATTGGAGAGAAATACTCACACGTGATGTTGAGATTGACGTGGGCGGTCATGGGCTTGAGCAAGTCATCAGGTCCATTTCTGAGATTCTGTTCTACCCTGCAGTAGAGGGCGGCCCCTACCATGTCCCTCGTAGCGACTACCGTGATGTCTGACTGCACCACTACCTCCTTGTCGTAGTTCGCAGACTCTACGATATCCGCTACAGGAGATCGAGTGGCAGGTTTGGTCTGGACGGGCTCCGCTGTTGGTTCATTCTCATCTTCGGTTGTAGGCTGGAGGAACCGAGTTGGATCGTACGGACCGTATTGGTCCGCGTATTGATCTGTGTACTTGACGTTGCCGAGAATAAAATTCGTGTAATTAAATGGAACATCCTCCTCGGCGTCAGGAACTTTTATGTCGTCCCACCATCTCGTCGAATCTCGAGTGTTTCTGCTCGGTCTTGTCAAAATTCCGCGCGATGCTCCTTTAGCCTCTGCATTTTCCTCCTTCCATTCGTCTTTACCCGTGAAAAACCGTCTCACTGGTCGATTAAGAGGATCAATTTGCATTGATTTGGGTGATTTTTTGACGTACATCGTCAAATCAGAAAGCAAGGGCTCGGGCTCTGTGAAAAAATCGACGTCTTCGAAGGAATCGTGGAGACTTTTGTTTGAAAAGCGTTTATGCCTTGGTCTTATTTCATCGAAAGATGATCTGGCGGGGATTTGAGTCTCCCCTCTCCACCAGGTGATTGTAGGGGAAGGTCTTCCCCCAGACACCCGGCAGGAAAGATGGATTTTGGCACCTTCCCTCACCGGAGTCACCCACGCTACCCCGTCAAGCCCCTTGTGCAGACGCCCCCCGTCGTGGGTGATCGACAGCTCTTCTGGGGGAACTGGAAAATGAGAACGGTTTACGCTAGGCACATAGTAAGTTAAATACAAGTACTTTGAAATTATGAGCCAGTAATACAGGTACTTGTTGAGACTTTCATAAAAATGGTTTATGCTAGGCTTACAAGTACTATACAAGTACTTCGAAATTATGAACAAACATATGCTACAGGTACTTGTTTATAATTTCTTGTTCATAATTTCAAAAGAATGGCTTAGGCTATACAAACAAGTACTTTGAAATTCTGAACAAGTACCACAGGTACTTGTTCATGATTTCATAATTCGAATTTCATAAGAAGGATTTAAGCAAACATGTACGTTGAAATCATGAATTATTGAAAATTTAAATTCAGCGTTTCGAGCGCATCATTACCAACTGGTTTTGGATAACAAGTTGTTAATACATATTTGCCATCTCTTCTGGCATAGAATTGTTGGGCATTTTACTGAGTTATAGGTGTACACCGAGTGTGATTTACCCAATCACGTTACTTGTGGGCTATTTCGAGGTTACTTTAAACAATTATGACAAAACATCATAATTGTTTACAAACACCTGATAAAAATCAGTTTTACTCAGATTGAATCGGATCCAGACTGAAGAATCGCTCGCAGTTCAAACCAATCTGTAACATTTTGGGAGACCATTTCTCTTTGAGAACTTTTACAATTTTGTACGCAATAAACTAACAGCGATGCTAAAATTTTCTTCGACTAGTGGTTGAATTCGACCAAAGCATCTGGTAGTAAAGAGAACTTCTCGTGCTAAAAATACGCTCATGAAAAATTGTTGATGTTCTGTAGGCAGTGGCGTTGGTAAGCTTTTACATGTTATGGTCTGATTACGGTAGAACTATAGAGTTCTTGTTTTCGTGTCATAAATTCACAAATGTTTTCCACAAAAACATTTTGAAGCAGATAACACGTTCAAAGCTCCAAGCTTTTTTTACCTTGAGAATTACTTATTTGATTGCACGTGTTTCAGAAAAGATCAAGACCTCTCTCTGATCAATTCTCGCTTACAAAAAATAGCAGGATTTTATAAAAATTGGTCAACTTAAACTTTTTGAAACGCATGAACGTGCATCAAATTTCCTAGTGAGAAGTACACTGTAAAATTTTTCTGACATGTAGTTTTGCTTGAATTTAAAAAAATAAGCTCTCGAATTCATAGAGAAGAGTGTCATCGTAAATCTTTGAGGTGGTTACCCTGATTTCCCAGAAAAGATTTCTTATTTTCCACGCGCCCAGCGTCTCCAATTTATCTCGAGCTCACTCTTGGCTTTGCTTTACAAGGAAAAATTTTGATTTGGCGCACCAAAGATTTGAAAAAGAGGCCTTCCTTCTGCTGACGGCACTACAGTCCACAGACGGTCGAGCCAGCTGATCCTTTGAGCTGGTGAGGATGACGGAAAATCCCAGTCGAGGAGCGAGTAAAACAATCGATGCGACCTGACACATCATTACAAAAGCAGGCCAGAAATAAGGAAACTGTGGTTCGTTCGAAAACTTGGCTTCTGTCCTAAAATATATAGCGTGTGTCTTTTTTGACATCGTATTTATTTCGCATTATACGAAGTTTTCTAGAAATGGTGATACGGCAGCGAAGAACGGCGCAGGTTGTCTGGGGCAACTAAATTTTTCACAGATTGGAAAGCTGAATAGAACTTTTCTGAGCAGTAGCTTAAATTGACCCAGAAAATATAATACTTAGAAAAACTAAATGTAAGTTCTATACTTTTGAATCAATATGAGTTGAGTTAAAAGAATTTTGAAGCTGTTTCAAATAAAAGAACTTTCAACTTGAAATTGAATTAATTTAAATCAAAAAACACTTCAATAAAAGAACTTTAAAATTTAAAATTAATACTCTAAATTGAAGATGTTATTTTGAATAAAAAAATACAAAAATGAATTCCTACAATAAGTATCCTAAGTCCTGAGGTCTCGTTAATTTCGACTTATAAGTTCATCTCAAAGTTCTGTAGAACATTTTGCGCTCTAAAATCTTGAGCAATGACCGTGACTGTTTAAGTGCTGGATAATAAAGCTAATGAGCTAGCAGTAGTAGTATAAGTAGTCACGTAGGCCGAATTTAGGTTTGAAATATGAAAACGGTTTGAGAAATTTTAATTCGAAAGTGCTAATAATGCTAAATAATGGCCAAAACACGTGGACTTCGAAATGAGAGTTCCAAACAGAAGTAATAATTTCTTGCTTGATTGCGCCTCAGTAGCTCAACCTACTATGTATAACTACCGTACTATGAAAAAAGAAAAAAGAAAGAAAAACAGTTAATTTCCAATAGAGATGAGACAAAATTACCATCATTGGTTTTTAAATATTTTTAAGTTAACACACTGAAATGATATATGAAGGAAGGATATCGTGATGATGGTCTCACAGTGACGAGGTCGTGAAATTTATGAGGTAAAGAGACGCACGATTCTGATACTTGTCGCTATTTATTGCGGAAAAATTCACACACAGTGTGTCAACGGTATTTCATCAATACTTATTTCCTTAAATCTTCATCAAAATTAATATCTCTATCTATGCGGCATGTTCTGTGTGTATTTACAGTACACAAGTGTGGGTTTGTTTTTGTGCTCAGCATAAATATGTATTTGCAATTGGTAACTTTCAACATAAGTGAAGGTCTCGAGTTAAACGGTTATAAATCTAAAATGAGACCAAAGCCTTATTTTTACCTGATGTAATCTGTCTGCAAGCAGTAATTAAAGCAAACTTTTATTTTTAAGCAGAAATTATCTGCCTGTAAATATTTCATTCATATAATGTGAATAATATAACAGTGACTGCAAAACCTGAAAACTAGAATTAATTCTCTGAATATATGAAGCAATTACGAGCAAATACCATAATTCTTATAATTTTTAATGAAGAAAAAAGAATTTTTCACGCTTGTTTATTAATGAAATGGTTCATAGCTGCTTTATAGGTTTCACCAACAATGGATAAAACCACTATTCTATTTCATAACTTCCGACTCGTACGAATTTAAGTAGAAATAAACGGAACTTTAGAGCTTAAGAAAAGCCAAATGAACGAGGCGACGAAGAACATTTCTTTCGAATGCGAGACACTCCTAGTATTTCTAAAATGTCACATTTCAGAAGTGTACACGGATGTCTAATCATTGTTAATGAACTGAAAGTTTTACGCACACTTAAATTACAAGCGCCCTTCGATTTTTCACAAAAAAGGAGCATCAGTGTATACCATGAGATTTGAAAGCAGGATGGCCTAAAGACTCAGTCCCACCGGTCAATATGTATAATTCACCGACCCATGGACTTCTTATTTGTATGTGAGCGGGCACATCGCCATGCAAAAGTATAAATTTTTGCACACTGGCTTCGCAGCGAGTTGGAGATACAGTCCTCTAGAAACTCTCTAAGGTAATTTTCAGAGTTGACGTTTACGGCGTTTCCATCTGATCCCGGAAGAAAAACAGACCAGTCAGCTGAGAAGAGACTGCGCACCACGCCACAGATATTGGCGCTTCCCTTTCATGTTCGCGGATCTCCGAGGGATTTGGAGATCCGCAGATGGAGGGCGTTATGCGATTGACCCGACCACAGATATGAAGAACTCTATCTCTGAGCGACATTTGCTCCGTGATCAATCTGTGTTCCATCTGTGTTGCGGCGGAGTAGCATTTTCCTTACTTGTAGAGACTGAGATTTGCGAAAAAAACGGCGTGAACTCAACTTGTATGTGTTAGCGTATGAACTTTACTTTACCGTGTAAATTTATTAAAGATTGTAAGTGTTTCATACAAGCTCATCTGGAAACGAATGATTATTGAGACAAAATTTTGAAATTTTGTTTGTCTTCATCCGCCATTTATGTTGTTTTCGTGAGAACTTTAAATTGTTGGGAAAATGCACTAAATGTATTCTCAGACGAGAAAACTGTGCTCAAATATCTCCAGTATTCTGTGTTTAATGTTATGAATTCAGAGGGAGCCTAGAAGATTTTTTATAGATACCTGAAACATGAAAATGAAAAATCTGTGATATGAATATTTCGAAATCCATGAAAAAAAATTTCAAAATGCATTGAAATCCGCAGACCAGAATATAATTTAAGCTAAAAAGAATACAGTTCAGCATCACAATATTTTCGTACAGGCGTAAATTCTTTCATAAAAATTCTGGTATCAGGAGCAAACACTCAAGAATGATGTATTTTCCCGAAATGCGATCATTATTCAACAGTTGAGTTGTTATGGGTTTAGAATAAGTAAAACTCAGTCCTTTTTCCAAATGACAGCCATGCACATTACGCTACAGACCTCGGAATATGGGGAAATGATAACAAAATAAATACGAGTACTCTCCATAAATAATTAAACAAAGCAATACCTCACATCAAAATATAATAATTTTTACGTAAGCCCGTCATTCATGTAAAATGTTCAAAACACTCCAATTTTTTTTTTCTTCCTTGGTACATTCCATGATCTCTTTTCCTCTCACCACACCAACACCGACCAATTTTGAACAACACTTTTGTTGACACCGCTTTGTGTTCACCTGGGCAGGCGATGAAGGGTCGGATGCACACGCACAGGCGCGTAGTGTAGGTATTCATTATTCAGAAGGGTAGGGGGTGCGATGAATATTGATATTTTCGGAGATGCAGCTCTGAAAAGTGGAGGGCCTTTGCACTCAAAAGAAACTGAAGTGACCGCCTGCACCTGAACTCAGAAGCGCAGGTTAAAAACAGCGATCGAAGTGAGCGACAGAATGGGAGGAAATGAAATGTCGTAACACCTGTGTCTGCTGCGAGTGTCGGTTCTTACTGTGATTTCTTAGTTGTCAGAAACGAGAAGTGAGGTGTTCTTGTTAATTTAAGTTCAAAATCGGAACTTTTACATAAACGCTACTGCTTTGCATACGTATTTTTGTGTAATTTAAGGCTTCGGGTTGAAATTTTTAAGTCTTCCTTGTGATTAAAACTTGGCGAGTCACAGCCCATCCAGGAAATAATTTTTCTTTGTTTACTTCGAAGCAAGCCTCAAACTCCATAATTCCCGAATAAAATCAGTGTGACATCAATGTAATCAATCAATCAAAATTACCTTTTTTAAGATACAAACTGATGTGTTTGGTTTGTGAGATATTGTGCATTAGTTAGTAGCTTGTGCGCATATATGTAAAAAGCCTTTTTCTTATCTGAAATAAAACATAACGGAGATAACATATGAAGTTTGAGTCCTTAATATCGACTTTAATTTGTTCAAATATGTTGTTAGTAAGTAAATTTTTCATGCAGAGTCCCGAATTCATCATCGTATTTTCAGAGCAGTACATTTTCTAAGCGGAATCTATTTTAGTTGCAATTTAAAGTAGGCGCTCTTAACTTTTTTTTTTGTGAATGATGCTTCACAATTTGAGATTGATTGGTTTCAGAACAGTGACTTCTGCAGCCCAGGACATGAAAACTCCTTAATTTCATCGTCCTGTTTGCTTTATTTATTGGCTTGTATGGCGGTTCGGCGAGTAAGTACGAGAGCCGTAAAATCTAAATCTTCAAATTAAAACGAAGGAATTGTTAATTAACTATGATTTGTGGCACTACGCACTCCACTCGCATAACAGATACAGTTTATTCCGTCAGAGACGTTCTTTCTTTTGAAAGAATTAAAGCTAGTTTAATCAACCGCTGGATCACATTTTTGGGAATACTAATGAACTGGAGCCAGTGCGTAAGCATCTGAAATTTCAAATGAACTACATGTATGTACTTGAATTCATTTAAGCGTTGTAGATTGGAATTAAACCTGTTGGCAAAATGTTAAAGTATGTCCTGACTTTTACAGAAAAAATGAAAACATTAACCAACATCAGAATTCTCTACTAAACGTGGAAATATCACAGAGATTTGTGGACTCTTCCTCAAATAAAAAAATTGGCTTCACTTGTTCTGGATCATCCACTTCTGCATGCTTCTCTTCTGCGGACAAGGATTGAAAACTTCCGCTCATTTTTGGCACCGTGGAATATCGAGTTGAAATTTTGAGCCCACAACCATTCTTTAAGATGACCATTGTCTTGACAGTGACATAGGCGACCTCATCGGAATGACGCTCATGAGGAAGCGTTCTGAATGGCATCCAGGTTTCAGCGACGAGGATGTCTTGCAGCACTGAGAAAGAGCGTCCGTTCTATGAGACCATTTCGCCCAAAGAATAACTCGGGTTTGGGGAAATTTTTGTCTTTACGGAGAGTGCGGTTGAATGTTGCGTAGTTTCTGAATGATTTGAAATATCTTTGTTCAATTAAAATGTTTGCTGGGCTCTTGGGTACTTGAAAGTGAGTGTTTTGGAAATGGGGGTGTCAATACGGACAGCATTGCGACGGTTCAGACTTGTCCGTTACGAAGACCATTCATTTCGCTTAGGCGATAACTTAGGGTTTTAAAATTTTTGCCATGACAAAATGAATGGTTTAGAGTAATAAGACCTCTGAGGGAAATACTCCATTTTGCTTTCCATGAAAATTGAGTCAAGCTCACGAATGCTCCAAAATCGTCCGTCATTGCTAAGAAATTTAAACATCTTTACCTTGATATTGCTGTCAAGGTTCGCTGTTATGTTTCTCGAAGGATTTCTTCTCCAACCTTCAAAAGCAAATGATTAAAAGGCCGAAAAAACGAATTTCCCTTTGGCATTAAATGTGTTTTACAAACTTTCGATATTTTTTCAGAAATTCTCTTCCTCAAGAGCAACCCTCTTGTTAACATGCAAATGCCTAGTTTTGAATTGCTCTCCACAGATTAAAAAAAAACTAAATATTAAGAACCATTACAATGTACGCAGACCAAAATGGGCACTTAAGCAATAATAATGAGAGCAAAATGAGATCTACTAAATGAGCTAAGTGAAAAGAAAATACGTTTCAAATGTTTTTGATACTGTATTACTTGTAAATGAGAAATCTTAAACTTACTTTCCGTGAGTTCTTTAGGTTCATTAGTTAAAATGTTTTTAAACAAGCGTTTCACATGACCGGTAAATGCGCAAGACTTTAACGAGATGGACAAAAATTCAACGCAGATGAACACAAATAAATGAAACTTTATTTTACGTGCATACATTTCTCACCTACAAGAACACGCCTCATAAATCTGACCACCTCCTGGATTTTTATGAATTGAAGATCCAAGATGCCGCACAGGAATATACATCGCCCTCAATGAAATAATTCGTAAGTTTTCCGACTACAAAACGCTTTTTTTGGCCAGTGTGTCATTGTTTGCTTCACTTCAGACGCTGCAGCTGCGTAAACACAGAAGATGCCGCCACGTTCGTGCAGTAGTGAGCACAGTGTTGAGAAATTCATTTGTACATTCAAAATTCGGAACTGACTTTTGGATCTACAATAGCTCACCAAGGCAATGCGTCACAGAAGCGTATCGTGCACTTGCTAAATTTCTCGAAATTAATTATTTATTTTGTTAATGCGCAGTTTGCTGATTTTTTGGTTTGCCGGTCGCACCTCCCACTCTGTAAACTGGATACTTGAACACTACATAATGACGCACATTTCGGCTTTTTTGAATAGTAGAGAACTCATTTTGATTAAAATTGTTCCCATATTTTTTTTTAATAAAAAAAAACTAGAAATGTGATGGGGTACATATTTAAACTGCTCATTTAACCCAGCATCGCTGAAAAAACATGTAAAAGATATAAAACAGAAGCCTGGATTGTTCTTGGGTTATAAATGCCCTCGAACGCCTGTTTTATTTGAGTTTCTTTGGCACGGAAGCGTCTGAAGACAATGACTGCTCAGGTTACGCAGAGAAGAGAGCCTCTCCTGAGGACTTCGACAGCATTCCAAGCCGACAGATTGCACCTTTCCTGACTTGGACAGGTGATAGCTCCTAAAACTTTAACTTCGTCTCTCAGGAGCCTCTAAATGGATTTTGCAGAGTAATGAATGAACGAAAGAAAACACAAAGGCACTAAAGAATGAGGGAGATAAGAGTGAAAATGATAGCAAGAAATGATTTTGAAAATTTTTAAACCTTGCGGAACGCATTCGAAAAATATTTTGTATCTGCCATTTTTTGACTGGAAACTAATAAACAATGATGTTGAATGAACTGTATGAAGAAGTAAAATTTTAGAACTCATAATTTCGCACACATGCCGTCTCAAAAAAACTTTGAGCGTTCGAAACAGAAAGAAAAAACAACTACTCCTTATTCTTTTGCATTTGACGAGGGATATTTGGTACATAAATGTTTTTTACAAACAAGAAAAGTTTTTTTAAATTGTTTTGGCAAATCGATTAACGGCGAGGTGCTTATTGAAGAGAAGTAACATTAGAGCTGAGGGAAATAACGCGGGCTTCGATAAAATTGCAAGCGAGAGTTCGATTTTCGTGAGAAAAGCAAAATTATGGCATTCATGAATGAATTTCATTATGGCAATGAAAAACTATTTCAAATTATAATTATTTTCGACGAACGTTATCAGTAACAAATCCATGAATCATGTTTTTTGGAATATTTCTATATCAGCTCTCCTGTCTCAAAGTAGTGCCGGTCAGCAATTTGATGGAACAAATCGATGAACATTTTCTTTTTTAAAGAGAAAAAGTCTCCACAAAGTTCCATTCGCAATGCGAAAAAAACATTAAATAATAATTAGGGTTATGTAGTGCTCAAGTATCCAGTTTACAGAGTGGGAGGTGCGACGGACAAACCAAAAGATCAGCAAACTGTGTGTTGGCAAATAAAATAATTCATGTCGAGAATTTTAGCAAATGCACAATACGCTTCTGTGGCGCATTGCCTTAGCGAACTATTGTAAATCAAATTACTTAATTTCAACATTTTCAAAGTTAGAGTATACTTTTTGAGATTCTGAATAGTTTAATAAAAAAAAACAAATTGCGAACTTTGCCTTAAATTGTTTAGATTCATCGGATAAATACGAGGAATAATTTTGTTCTTGATACTCTTTGCTAAAAATTATATGTCCTTGCAAAAGATTTTACATGCACATTGTTACACACGGTTTTATTTTTTGATCGTCTGACTAAAATAAGATGTTCTTACATATTTTGGACCAATTCATCCAGCTTCAGTGATATGTAGAGTCAGTAGTGCAATGGAAATTAATGAAGTGAGTGCCATAATGCATCAAATAACCTTACCTACAACCTGCATAAAGTTTTGAACACCATTTAAAGGGAAGTTAGTGATTCGAAATGAAACTCTCTTTACACGGTTCACTTGCGCGTAATTTTTTTAAGTTCGTTTCAATACAGAATCTTTTTAATCATTTCCGTAAATTCAATAGTATACAGTCTATTTTCCCAAACCCATTCTTTTTTAGCATTCTGCACCTAGGTGATTGTGCAATTCCTACACAAGAAATGCATCTGATTTACCCTCAGTTGCACGCAAATTGCGTGAAGTAGCAAAATTGGCTGGTGGTCAACAAATTAATATCTCTGTAAAGACGCATTGGCTAAGCAACGCAAAGAAGGAGAATTTCTAGTTTAGACTCATAAAGTGGCAAGAGAAAGTATTAGCAAAAAATATTTGGTTTAGACTTATGAAGGGGAGAGAGAAGGTATTATGAATAATCTTGCAACCGAAAATCAAACTCAACAGCTGTGCAAAACATACTTCAGATTTTTAAATTAGCATGACTGCAGCTAAGGCGTTCCAAGGAGAGGAAGGAGTAAGGCACCATTTAGTATCGACTCAAGGCAACGTGGAATCTATGCACAAGGTGCATAGAACCAGTGAGTTGAGAAAGAAGTTTATGCAACAAGGTAAAAGTTGAAGAAGAAAGTAGTAGGTGCTAAAAAATAGGACAGCAGTGATCCAAAAAATGGTGGTCTGTTGCAATACAAAGAACCTATTCGATTTCAGCAAAAGGAAGACCTACCTAACCTTTAGCTTGGGAACTCATATATTCCCCGTGTGAGAGCTAATTACCATAGATACAATAGTTGTATCCCTCTGAGAAACTTACAGTTACAAAATAAAGTGAAAAAATTGAACGAGAGTATTTCACAGGCAGTTAAATCCAAGTTTTGGTCGGACCATTTAGGTTCATTTGACAGCTAAAGACCAGCATGCTCGAACCATAAGAAAACTCAACATACATCTCCACAAGTTAAACGTAGAAACTACAAACACTCATTTTAAAGTTCGGACAAATCTGAGTCAGGTTTAACTCTCGCTCAGCATCCAACTGATAACAGTCACAGAAGCTGTAAACACAAATTTCACATCTGAAGACAGACAAAGAAACTCCAAACAATCATTCGAAAGGGAAGTCGCGCCAAAGAGCAGTAAACACTCATTTTACGCCCGTTTTACTAAGGGAAGCGGAGAGGGGAGCTGCAAACAACGGCAACCGTTGAGACGGGGAGCAAAAAGCCCCGCACGTTTGTTTACAGCACCGCCACGTGCGTCAGCCAGAGCGGTGTAAACACGCTGCTAAACCTGGCGCGGCCAGCGCTCGCTTCTGCGCCCGACGATACCGGCGCTTTCGGGGACTTTGGAACTTCGGGGGGTTTGGGGACTTCGGGGTTTCTTGGGGACTTCGGGGTTTCTTGGGGACTTCGGGGTTTCTTGGGGACTTCGGGGTTT
>JACJUY010000333.1:109989-162157 GCA_014220935.1 Platorchestia sp. MABIK
ACTTTGGGGACTTCAGAGAACTTTGGTGACTTCAGAGAACTTTGGGGACTTCAGAGAACTTTGGGGACTTCAGAGAACTTTGGGGACTTTGGAGGACTTTAGGGACTTTGGAAGACTTCGCAGAACTTTGAAGGAATTCAAGAGGCTTAGGGGTGTTTTGGGAGGCTTAGAGGAACTTCGGTGAACTTTCGAGGCATTTTGGTAGACTTTGAGGAACTTTGAACGCACGTATTTTTCACGCTTCTCATGAAAAATAACCGCTTCTGGTGAGTTTTAGATATTTTTCATCGCGTTTTTCAATCGAGTTTCATCGCAACGTGTTTGAAAATTTCTGTGTTTTTCAGCCGGGGTGAATGTTCTTAGAAGATCGGAGAGTGGCTTCTGCCTGAAACTCGATTCAAACTTTTGATCACGAAAATTAGTAGCTTCTGGCGGTCAGTTTGGAACAAAATATCAGGCTTTCATTTTGTTGTAAAATCTTATACCGAGCTGAACGCACTGACACGTAAATCGTAAAAATTTCTTCTCTTGGATTCGGGATGTAGGAAGTGTCGTCTGTTCATTTTGGATGCATAACAATTTTGCGTTAAAATAAATTACTTGAAATACGACAATTTACAATTTCTCGCTCCCGAATATCTCTAAAAAAGTAGAGATTTGATAAATCGTTTTTTACGTAATCCTTCGAGCAAACAAGAGCTGATGCTCAGAAATCATTTCTTCAATTCTGTTGCAAACGTACCTCCATTGTGATATTTTACAACATCTTTAAATAGTCTTAATATTCACCTTATTTGATTTCATCACTTTTAATGCTGGGTTAATTTTATTCAAAAAAATTAGTTTGTCACTTTGAACACAGTATTTTTTTCCCGAGGAATTTGAAAAAAGTTAATACAGGGTGTCCATAAAGTCGTGGTTCAAATTGAAATTACTGTAGGTTTAAAACTAAACATGAAAGAAACAATCAGTAGACGATATTTAACACAAGAAAAATAAAATTCTTAAATTTATTTATTGCGGCGTTCTTAAGTTTCAACATGTCCGCAATCATCAGCTATGCATAGGGTAACACGATACTAACAGATGGATTGGAAGAGGTGGTCCACTTTCATGGCCTCCACGTTCCCTTAATTTGACTCTTTTAGATTATCTTCATGGGGAAATGTGAAAACAAGATTGTTACTCAACAAGACCTCGTTCATTGAGATATTTGAAAGGTACAGTAACTGCTGTGCTCTCAGACCATCTGCTGACCAACTGGCAATGTTTTTAATGAACTTAAAAATCGTGTTACGCATGTAGAAACTTAAGAAGGCTGCAATAAATAATTTCAAAAATGTAATTTTTCTTGCTTCTAATAACTTTTACAGATTGTTTCCATCATGGATCTAGCTGCGGTAAGATGATAACTTAAGCCACGACATTCGATTATTTGGACAAATTCTAACATCGGCTTCTACGTTTCCCTAGGGTATTCGTAACGCTCTTTTCTTCGAATCACAACTTTTTTTAAATTCTCTAACTAGTTTTTCAATACCTGTATCATAAGTTTCATCAAATACACATCAAACGTGTTTCTTATGGATTCATGTAGATTCGTATGGCTAAATTTACCCCATGTAGCATAGTTTTCCGATTGTTTCTCGAGGTGCATTTTGGGTTCACCTACGACTGGATTTCCTTGGTCTTTCCAGTACGTTTATGGCTCGAGAAAGTGCCGGAGTGCCTTCCTCTGCGAGCACCTAATGAGGCCTCAGTAATGACGCGCTTGGGAGGCGAATAGAGACCTGATATATTTCGCTGACTTTCTCTAAAGTGCATCTTTGCGTGTAATGGTCATTGAACCTGCGCACCAAAAACTATTAGGAGTTAAAAAGAAAAATATACGCTGAATGGAGACCTGATATATTGCACTCACTTTCTCTAGAGTGCATCTTTACGCGTAATGTTCATTGAACGTACGCACCAAGAGTACGCTCAGGAAGTGTACGATTAAACTATAAGAAGGTTAAGGGAATGAGAGACGCTGAGCTCGTTTTTAAAATCATGAACAAACAAAGTATGGGGCTTGTAAGAATTATGGTTTAGAAAAATTGCGTATTGTAAAAATACAAATAAATGAATTGTGACTCAAAGTTTGTCATTTCTTGGAGAAAGTTCTATGTATTCTACATGGGTGAGAAGTTTTTATTAGATTATTTTTGCCACCGCCGTACTGCGATGTTTCGATTGTAAACTTTATTTTACTTGTAAATTTTTATTCTGAAAGAAACGACTAACATGAAAATCCCGGGCGATCAACGGAAATGTTTTTTTTCGGACAATCTGTATATAGTTACGAGACCTACAAAAATTCGAAATATGTAGTCTTCCACAGGGTCATGTTCAAATAACAACCCAAATGATGTACTGCACACGATTGCTGCAGTATGAGACTTAGATGTTGAGAGACGTTCAAATGAATGGTTTTCGGTTTTTAAGATGCTCTTTTTACATCATCATTTCTACTACACTTGCCAATAACACTCAATTTATAACTACATCAAATGAGAAATAACACTACCGAGCGTTTCATTTAGGGAAACATTTGTGATTCTATGTTCGGTAAATGTTATTTCGTCTATTACGTTGACCAGAAGTAATTGTTTCAGTTTTTCGGGGTTCAAAATAATATGACCTCCTAACTCGCGTAAGGACAAGCATTAATTTTGATTAATTTGAATTTATCTTACAGCGCAAAATCATTCATTCAATTTTTAACATGTCAAATATACATAATTTCACTATACAGGTCAATTCATTTCAATTATTGATCAAAGATCCAGAAATGCATGAAATAATTAATTGATATGACGAATTTACAAAGTCGAATGGAAACAAATTAGTTATTCTGAGAAATATTCGTCACAAATTATCGGTATACGTTTGGTCGCGTACATTTACGAGGCCCACAGGAAGTTCAGTATACAAAGGTATTATTTTGAAGAACAATGCAAATAATATACTGCATGCCCTCACACATGAATGATGTAGTTTTGGCTTAGGGATAAAATCAAAACGACATTAAACGATCCTGCGACACATTCATCAATAGAAAATCCGATTTATGAATCCAGAGAAAACTTTGATGAGTTTAAGCTATGGCTCCAGTACTGGCAAAGTGATAATTTAAATTAAACTTTGACCTGACTTGAGAGATGCTCTGCTCTGCATTATTACAGCGACAGATTATCCTAAAAAATTACACGCATTGTGTGTTTAACCGTCACTGAACCGTGAAAATATGTACGTACTGAGCAATGTTATTCCCACGTTTCATCATTTGGTGGGTGTGACTAGGCCCTTCTATATTCTTTTTAATCTCATGTTGCCCCACACACTTGAACTACCCATGCGGGAACTTGTCACTGTATAATCATCTCGTTGAAACATCGACAAGACCTTGTGAATTGAAAGAAATGTTTGGCACCTAATTCCGTCTCCACTATTCTAACACCATAAATAATGCAGAAAATGCGGTTCAGGGATCTTTCAATAGAGCAAATGTAAAAAGCAAATGTACTAGCAAATGTAAAAAGCGTTGAATTTATTTGGTTTTGATGATTTCCATTTCATTTGAGAATAAATATAACCACCATTTGTGAAGCAGCATGCTTGGATGTTCGCACTTGCGTTATTCGATACGGAAAGACTGGTATGAAAAAAGCAACGAGTGAACCGAGAAATCTCTGCATTGAACGATTGCATGCCTGCTGAGTGACTCAAACATTGGCAACACTCCACACGTGGATTCATGTTACCTGCTTTCATGATTTGAACAAGTGACCATTCATGTACTTTCATGTTTGCATGGTGCAATGTTTGCAGTAGGTGTTTTTAGATGAAAAAGTTTTTAAATCTATTCGAAAAAAAGACCTCATAACTTACCACTACCTACATCAAATTGTTTAGCTCATAACTCACCAGAGTGCAGGTACGGTCTAATTACACTGTATGCTGTCACTGTGTGTTACTGTACATATTTTGCCGTTACTAAAGTCAGTGAACTTGTTGTAACTAATCGCACAAAAACCACTCCAATTTACTGTTGTTCTGAACATCCACTTTCTCGTAGCACTCCTACAATAAAATCTTGCCGTCTATGAACTCCAGCTAAAAAGAGACAAGATATACTACGATTATATAAGTTGCATAATAGACTTACTTGCTACGTAAAGGGCAGTGTAGGACATCGTCGTGGGTGACTGCCCGTAATCGAGCCTGCACCTGTAAAGACCATGGTCTTCTTGGGCCACGGGCACGATGGAAAGAGCTGGGTCTGATCTTTTGGCTTGTCGTGCTTTTCTACTTCTGATATGCTGCTCGCTTGTCTCACCTTCACTTCGATTTACTCCCTTAGTTTGTCTTTGTTTTGGACCACTCACCCTAGCATTATTTTCACTTTGATGCACACGTTTAGTTGTCTCACTTTGGCCTGAAGTTTTATTTCTCCCACTTTGAACATTATGTGCATTTTTTTCACTTTGATTAGGAATTTTAATTTCTTCGCTTCTAAGAAGCAATTCATTTTTCTTGGTTTGAACTACACGAGAGTTCATTTTTTGGTCTTTAGATGACAAGGAAGGTTTTACATTGACATACGTTGAGTGAATTGGGACAGCCCGCCAAAAGCTGTGGCCAAGTCGTCCCACTTTCCTCTTGGCTAAAAATTTTAATCTCGGGTAAACAGACGGTCTAACACTGCTCCTGAAAATGGAACCGTCTCTCTCTCCTCTGTCTTTCCACTGGCTTTCGTATTCTTTTCTTCTTGATCTTTTGAATTTGTCAACGATGTCATACCTTCTCGTGAGATTCTGCGCAAAAAAGTGCTGGTTGACGAAATATTTTTCGCTCGCGAATTTTTTCTCCACCCAAGAGCTTGCCAAGAGACTTCCTTGGTCACTTTTGCGGCTCTTACTTCGTGCCTCGGCAGTCAACTCTCGGCCCAAGAAATGATTTTCGATTAACTTTCTAGGCAGCGAACCACTGAAGGTACTCTCATTTCCACTGCTTCTATCAACAAAATAATCTTTGAGTAGCGGCGTAGGATGATTTATTCTATTCAAATAACTCCGGTCGCCGTATTTTTGCAGCTGGAGCACATTTCTCTCGGTACTTAGATCCACGCTTTTGCCGTGGTCTCTTGCATCCTCTTTTATATTGGACAGTTGGCTTTTACTGTCAAATCTGCTTCTCCTTTCGATGTTCTTCATGCTTCCTTCCCTGGTGTCCCTGTAGTTTCTGTCGACGACAGCAGCATGCGACGCGGCTCGAGTAGGCAAGAAATAAGCTCTGCGACCCAAAACAGTCTCGTCGACCCACCTCAAGCCTTCGCCAAAGTTGGGTCCTTTGCGGGCATCGTAACTGCAAATGCAAATGGCAAGACTGAGAGCGTGCGGCCGAGCTCGCAGTGGAGTTGTGGCCAATATGTGGCAGGGGTGAGATACTTGGATGGTGCCAGTAGGGCTTGGGTCAATATTGGGCAGGGCTGGGTAATAATGATTACAGGCATGGTGCTGTTTTACTATGAGTCAATTTTGGACAGGGTTGAATGATAAAATTATAAGAGTGATCAAGTTCACGCTTGAGTGAATATTGGGCAGAGTTAAATGATCATGATCAAAAGAATGGTGCTGCGTTACCTTGGGGTAATATTAGGCAAGGTTGAGTAATAAGAATTATAGGGAAGGCGCTGTTTTCCCTCAGACCAATATTAGGCAGGGTTGAATAATAATGATTATAGGAATGATGCTATTTTACCTTTGGTCAATATTAGGCAGGGTTAAGTTATAATAATTATGGGAAAGGTGCCGTTTTACCTTGGGTCAATTTTAGGCAGGGTTGAAGGATAAAATTATAGGAATGATACTGTATTACCTTGGGTCAATATTAGGCGGGATAAATGATAATATTTGTATGAATGATCCCAGTTAGGCAATGAATAATAATAATTAAAAAATAAAAATTATGATTATAATTCAAATAATTGTTCTAAATAGACTTCGGTGAATAAAAGACCAGGGCGTAATATTTTCAATAATCTCGCGCCAGACGCTCAAGGACAACATTCAACATAAGCATGAAGGTCTGAAGTTTGGCTGGGAAATTAAAAATGAAATTTGTCGATGCTGTAGAACGAATGAAGTAAACTTGTGGACTAATAACATTTGATGCAAATTGAAAATTATCATTGAGGACTAAAACATAGATGAATTATTGATTATAAATATCCTGAGTTTATATTGAAAAGTGAAAGGCAACGACTCGTAATGTTAAAAAGTAGCACTGATACCTCGGTAGAGAAAACAAGGTAGGGTCATTTCTATGGGAGAAAATACAGATCCTCTTGTTCGGCTAGCCAATAGAACGGCTTTATTTCAAACAAATTTTATGACGTCACCATAATGCCATGTCGTTAGGCCAATAGTAGAGCCAGATTTGAGGGTAACAGAACTACCAGATGCAATATGAGCGCTGCTATTGGTTCGTTGCCGTGACGTCAGGAAAACCACACCGTCAACGAAAAAAAGACTGGTTTGAACCTACCTCGTTTCCTCTACCGTGACTGATACCGTGGAATAAGGGTACCGCGAAGTAGTACCGCGTAGACATGAGGTTAAACGTTTCCATGTGAGCCCATTAAATCAATTTCAATTACCCGTGACATTAAACCTTTTCGAGAGGTACCACTGATCTATGGGAATAGAATATGAGTGGAAAATGAGTGTGAGCGAATTTGGATGAGCGTTTTCAAGGGGGCCTAAATACAAATTACCTGTAACATTAATATAAATAACCGGTAACACATTACCTGTCACCTCAGGATAAGTTAACTTTAACATTAAACTTTTTCAAGAGATGCCACTCACCTGTGGGAAAAGAATATGATTGAAAGCAGAATATGAGTGAGTAAGGTTAAGCGTTTCCGCATGGGCGAATCACCTGAAGATTAATTACCTGTAACATCAGCGTATAACTTCAAGATAAATTACCTGTAACATTAAACCCGTAACATCAAGATAAATAACCGGTAGCACATTACCTTTAACCTCAAAATAAACTTTCTGTTACATTAAACCTTTTCACTGGTGGGAAAATACTATGAATTAATAAGGTTAAGGGTTTCCACGTGGGTCCCTCATCTCAAGATACATTACCTGTAACATTACAGTATTAATTCAAGATAAATTACGTGTAACAATAACGTATAAACATAAGATAAATAACCTGTAACATTAAGATAAATATCCGGTAACACATTACCCCGTAACCTCAAGATTATTTACCTGTAACATTTAGATAAATAAATTACCTATAACATTAGGATAAATAAATTATTTGTAACGTTAAGATGAATAAATTACCTGTAGCGTTAAGATAAGTAAATTACCTGTAACGTTAAGATGAATAAATTACCTGTAACGTTAAGATAAATAAATTACCTGTAACGTTAAGATAAATAAATTACCTGTAACGTTAAGATAAGTAAATTACCTGTAACGTTAAGATAAATAAATTACCTGTAACGTTAAGATAAATAAATTACCTGTAACGTTAAGATAAGTAAATTACCTGTAACGTTAAGATAAATAAATTACCTGTAACGTTAAGATAAGTAAATTACCTGTAACGTTAAGATAAGTAATTTACCTGTAACATATTAAGAAAAATCATGCAACACATTACCCCGTAACTTCAAGATTAATTACCTGTAACATTTAGATAAATTAATTACCTATAACACTAGGATAAATCAATAACCTAAAACATTAAGATGAGTAAATTACCTGTAACATATCAAGAAAAACATCCCGGAACACATTACCTGTAACCTCAAGAAAAATTACGTGGAACACTAAACGTTCCCCCCAGGTAGCACTGACCTGTAGACAGGCGTGGTGCTGTTGCCCTTGTACCAGAGCACGAGGGTGGGGGAGTCCCCCGGCGTGCGGGGCTGTACCTGACACGAGAGCTCCGCTCGCTCCCCCTCCACCGTCCACACTCGCTGCCATGCGATCGTGCTCTCCCCTCCGCCGTCTGATCCTATTTCTGGACACCAGCGAGAAATATTAGGAACTTGCGGCCTGTTGAAAATGACGCGATTCAATATTTTCCAGATGGCAGACAAATATATCCATCCTAATAGCACCTGAGAAAAAAATATTCTTGTATACCACACTCGCTGCCATGTGATTATTCTCTCCCTCATCCTATTTCTCGACATCAGCAAGAAATATTAGGAACTAGCAGCCTGTCGAAAATGACGGGATTCAATGTCTTCCTTGCATCAATTTTTCAGATGTGGACGACAAACAAATATATCCATCCTAACAGTACCCGTGATAAAAATATAATTGTAATTTTGCACTGGTGAAAATCGTTTCACAGGTACGATCATTATTCGACCTTATATGAGAGTCGCAGAAAGACGGAAGAAGAGGGCATCAAACAAATGAATAAACACACCAAAGGTAGATAATTGGGTGGGCTGTTTTGAAACACACTCTCGGAAATAAAGCGAACTGTGTGGTCTTTATGAGAGCATCTTGGTCGTTGTGATGGTCATACGTTGCGTTCTCATTGAATTTGAGAATTGAGTTTGCTTTTTTTTTGGATTGAAAAGTGAACGCCATTGAAACATGGACACAGCCAGGATAATTTTGGATTTGAAAGGGCATTGCATGTCCAGGAAATTTTCAGCAACTTCCGACACTTTCAGAATGAAAATTTACATTCTTCATGCGGGCGATACTGACAGCTTACAGGTACGTGTTGAAACCACCACTCACATGTACGGAGTCTTTCAAACAAATTTATCTTTCTATGCTTAAATCCTAATAACTCAAAGAAAATGGAACATAAAACCGGAATAGAAAATACTCCTACTAAAAGTATGCACTTGGAACAGCACATACTAGGCCAGTCTACACTTGGACAACTATTCATTATGAGCAGTATAAAGTGGGACTACTATACACTGGGTAGTATGTAATGGTGAATTATGCACTAGGACCAGTAGACGATGGGACCAGTGCATTTACACTGAGAAACTATTTACTCAAGCAAAAATATTGAAATCGAGATATTCTGAACAAGTGTAAACTGTGCCCTATATAGTGCCCTGTATACGGTGCCGAATACTGTGCCCTGTATTGTACACTGTGCCCTGTATTGTACACTGTGCCCTGTATTGTACACTGTGCCCTGTATTGTACACTGTGCCCTGTATTGTACACTGTGCCCTGTATTGTACACTGTGCCCTGTATTGAACACTGTGCCCTGTATTGTATACTGTGCCCTGTATTGTACACTGTGCCCTGTATTGTATACTGTGATCTGTATGGTTTACTGTGCCCTGTATTGTATACTGCTCCGTATACTGTGTCCTGAATTGAATATTGTCCCGTATATTGTGCCCTGTATTGTATACTGCCCACCAAGAAGGACGGCCATAAGCTCGCCCATACGGCCGCACTAACGAGGCACGGCTCCACTTGCCCTGATGAGTGGCTTTATGTCAGGGCTGATATGCACCTTCTAACCATACAGAATTTGCATTTTATGCCCAACATAATAGGAACTTTTCCTTACGCATGATATGCATTTTGTGCCAGGGCATATAATATGAAATTTTCGCTTGTGCATGATATGCATTTTATTCCTGTACTTAATTTGAAATTTGCACCTATACGGGAAATGCATTTATGTCCGTGCATGATACGAATATGTGCCTATGCATGATATGCATTGGATGCCCGTAAATGTTATGCGTTACTTTTGCTAATGCATGATATGTACTGTGTGTCTTGACATGATGTGTATGTATTCTTTTCACAAATGAATAACTTGCACTGTATGTCTAGACATGACATCCAGTTATTATATTACATAATCTGCACCTTTGTCAATGCACAATAAACAGTTAATTCCAAAATGCAATGTGCGTTGGATGGCCATGAATAGCACACATTTTATGCCTTCATGTATATAATTTCCTCTTTATACAAACTCATAATTGCCAAAGGATGTCCATACATAATGTTCACTTTTTGCATCTTTATAACATGGAATTTTTGCGTGCTCTATAAATACCTAAGCAACATTTTTACACGCACACCACGAGGACCTCCATCACGTCAGGTTAAGGCACATTAAATGGTAACTTAATATTTCCTCTTTTTTAATTCCTTGCTTGTGGTTAAAGAGGCTTGACACTTTGACTGCAGCAACTAAATATTAGGTTCGATACCAAACTCATATTTAAAGTCAATTGTAGTGAGTTTTTTTAAAATACCAAACATGAACTGGATTGTGCCTTCAATTTAGCTTTGCTTAAATATTTATGAAAATTGAGTTCGCGACTACTGGTCGGTCAGCAGCATTATGAAAATTACTTCCGTGTACCACCGGTGGTGCACGTCGCAGTCAAGGTGTTAAACTAATTTACAATCTAATCTAATTTAACATACACACTACACACGCCATGAATTTGTAACAGTAATCTGATCTTGTAAAGCTAAAATTTATTTGACTGGAACACCTTTCATTGCTCCTCTATTAGAGAATGCTATTGAAAAGGAACAACAGTGTTTCATTTTTATTTTTAATTTCTTTAAATTAGAAATGCAGACACACAGATATAAAAGTCTCCAGCCCACGAATTCCCGTTGACACTAAAAAGAAACGATAGTTCAAAATTTGTTGACAGGAAGTTAAACAAATGAGCCTATTTTTCACTGGAGTTAACTGAGTTAACATGATAATTTTATTTAAAATTCATTGATGATATCAGAAATTTCTTTCGAATTGTGGAAATTAGGGAAGGCAATTATACCAACAACCTGTAGCAAACCATCGCAGCTGTCTTAACCGTCGCTCATCAAGGATCTCTAGCATGTATTGAGGTCTCGGTAACGTTTTTCTCAGACCTCGGCTCTCCTGAAGTGCAAATGACATGTCCACTTCCCTCCGAATATGAAGAGGCTTACAGACACAACCAAACACGATACCCAGTGGCCCATTTTGCCCAAAGTAATCCGACTGGCTACTTATCATTCCAAAACCTTCGAAAGTGGCCGTTTTCGATAGTGTATGTCTACCACAACGAACCCTCTTTGACCACAAATAGCTGAGTGGTCGAATTTTATTTGAAAGAGGGCCAAACTGGAGGAGTTTGGCCACAACAAAAGCCAATCGAGCACCCCCATTCGTAAGCACAAGAGGGCTCGTCATTACGGTCTACAGGCAATGTTGGTAGAGGAGCTCTCGTGTTAACGGTCTTTCTGCCTTTATTTATCTACGTCCGACGCAAGACAACTCAATTGTTGGTATGTGAAAGATGCAAGGGATATACAAAGCGGCGAGTCGGGGCTTGTGGTTTTGTTTTCGTCTACTTGAAGCTGTTAATCAATGGACTTCATTCGGGAATGTTGACTCAGAGGGTTGGTTACACCAAACCAATTAGTAAAATTGTGAATACACGGGCTTCATTTGACTATGTTGACTCAGAGGGTTGGTTTCGCTAAACCAATTAGTAAATTTGTGAATTGATGGGCTTAATTTGAGAATGTTGGCTCAGAGGGCTGGGGTTCATAAGACCAATAATTCCAATCATGACTTATGAGTGTTATTCATGAATATTGACTGAGTGAGTTAAGGCCCGCCAAACCAATTATTAAAATTGTGAATTGATGACCTTTCGGGAATGTTGGCTCTGAGAGTTGAGGATAACTGAATCAATTATTTCAATTAGGAATTAATGAGAGTTATTCATGAATAGTAGCTCAGACAGCTGTAGTACACTGAACTAATATAACTGAATGAGTCAGACGTTTACTTGAGTCACAAATTTATGTGGAGCTTAAAAAGAAGGAAAATTCGAAGGAAATTAATCATATATGATGGGAAAACGTTTCGGAAACAATGAAAATTTAATGGGAAAACGTTTTCCTATTTAATTTGATTAATTTCCTTTAATTTTTTTTTGTTATTAAGTTCCATAATAAACTAATTATTCCAATCCTGTATTAATCAGCTTTACACAGTTATATTGACTCAATGAGCTATGGTCTACTAAGCCAAATAATCAAACTATGCATTGATGTTCTTTATTCAGCAGTATTGGGTCAATCAGATGCAGAAGACTGAAATAATTATTTCAATCATGGATTAATGAGCTTTATTCAAGAATATTTACTCAATGAATAGAGGCACACCGAGCCAATCATTTCACCTAATTTTTTATCACGACATCAACGCAAAGGAATCATTGATGTCTCCAATCTTATTCATCGTCACTTTAATTTTTCATCAGAGCAGAGCAGGCAGTTTTGCTCCTTGGCTTATCTACTTTTCGTGGCCACAAATGAACTGCAGGTAATGTGAAAGAAATAATTTCAAAATTAAGCTATTTAAAATGCTTTTACATCTTAACGCTTGCATTCTTGTACTCATATTATGTACTGTTATCACAACCGCCTTCGTTAGACTGGCACTGGCATCAGGTTGTCACCGACATTAGAGTGGGCAAAGAACTGCCACTCAGGGAGGAATTTCAAAGAACAGATAAGAGAAGAATTTTGAGAAGAAAAACAATGTTTTCAGGCTGTTTTCAAAAGAGAACAGTGATTTGCTTTGGGGTATCATAGGGTTAAAATTCAGATATGTTTTCTATATAAAAAATGTACCTAAGGTTAACGTTTAGAAGAAAATTTTTATTCGTTTCCATCATGTGCGGCACTGTCTCGATTCAATAAATCTGAGACTTGTGATTGAACTTACACAGTCAGCACGTGACGCGTTTTGTGTGAATGCCCTCATTTGATGGAATGATATTAAAAGAATAAAAAATGTACCTAGTATTTTACCAAAAATAAGCTAGATTACAACAAATCGTGTTGCACCTTAGCTAGGGAATAACGAATTGTGCCCGCAAAATAAAGTACGATTTTACTCAGCAATTTACCAGGAATAGGGTTATGTGTTTGAAATCATGATGCACCATAGCCACTGAATAGCAGCAAGGTAGGGGCCCCAGAAAAAGGCTTCATTTGACCCTGCATTTACCCGAAATAAGGCAGAATATCTCATTTCATGTTGCACTCGTCGCTGAATTACAAGTTATGGCATTAAAATAAGACCAAATTGATCTAGCATTCCATCAGAAATAATGTAAAAAACCTCATGTGTTGCATTTCAGTCATTGAGTAGCAAATTCATTGCACAAAAATGAAGCTCTATGTTACCTAGCATTTACTAGAAATAATTTTCAATGTCTCATCTCATGTTGCATTCCAGTCATTGAGTAACAAATTAATGGCGTAAAGATAAAACTACATCTTACGGAGCAAAAAAAAAAAAGCCTCATCTTGCACATCAGTTAGTGAATGGCAAGTTAATGGAGCCACGATAATACACTAGGAAAAAGGAAGGACCTTTATGAAGCAGCCCGTGCTAAAGAAATGACTAGAAATGATAACGGCTGTAATTGTTAGTGTAGTGCTTAACTCGTCCGGAGCAATGGCGTAGACATGAGATCACCAAGCGGAGAATGCAATCGCAACTTTACTCGTAGGCTTTAGAGAGTTTTTGAAAACGTGCAAGGTAATTTTATTCTGAAATTGCTTCTGTAGTTCATAATCTCATTAAGGCTATTAAAACACGAACAAAATTAGGTCGGAAAATTCTAAAATGAAGTAACTTGAAAAATTCGAATTAAGATTGCAATTTTGATAACAAGACGGATCAAAATCTTGATGGCAATTTAAATCCCACTCACGAAAACGATTTCTGGCATAGGAAAAATAATCGTTAAAATGATGTTGAGTGTGTTCTGAGGGGAATGATCATAATGAAAAATTTCAGTACACCGATCAATAACATGCTGCTTTTGCATCCTCCTGATAGAGAATTATTGCTCAAAATTGTTTTTAGGGAAGAAAAAGCCCCCAATTTATCCTTTACACAAAACTATCCTTAACTATTTTAAAAGTTTTGTTCTAATCTCAAGACTCAAATCACGTCATAGGAATACTTTCATCAACATAAAATCTACGCGATGATTAAAATGAAGTTTAAATAATACTTTCAACAACATAAAATCTACGCGATGATTCAAATGAAGTTCAAATAATACTTTCATCAACATAAAATCTACGCGATGATTCAAATGAAGTTCAAATAATACTTTCAACAACATAAAATCTAGGCGATGATTCAAATGAAGTTCAAATAATACTTTCAACAACATAAAATCTAGGCGATGATTCAAATGAAGTTCAAATAATACTTTCAACAACATAAAATCTAGGCAATGATTCAAATGAAGTTCAAATAATACTTTCAACAACATAAAATCTACGCGATGATTCAAATGAAGTTCAAATAATACTTTCAACAACATAAAATCTACGCGATGATTCAAATGAAGTTCAAATAATACTTTCAACAACATAAAATCTACGCGATGATTCAAATGAAGTTCAAAAATACCTTCAACAACATAAAATCTAGGCGATGATTCAAATGAAGTCCAAATAATACTTTCAACAACATAAAATCTAGGCGATGATTCAAATGAAGTTCGAATAATTTTACGATTCACATTTCCTTGCTCGCCAGCAATTGCACTCGCGCTTCCGCATGCGTTTTGAAATCTGTGAAAGCTCGAAACATTTCTTGATACTTTGCAGCTAATGATAAGACCTGCATGACTTCTTCTAACTGAAATCACCCGTAACAGTTTCATTACGGCCAGCGATGGCTTCACTATCACTAGCTATAATTTCATTATGACCAGCGATAGTTTCACAATCACAAGTACAAGAAGGTGCTTGCATGAGAACGACGCAAGTCTTCACGTTCGTAACATAGTGACCTAAACCTTCAAATTTTCTACTCTCCCGTTCATAATGTCTTTTATCGGATTTAGCACCAAATTATGCATACCTCGGTGAGTAAATGCCCGCAATCAAAGCAAAAGTGCGGAGTGGAGGCTTTGCTATGTTGCTGGCGCGATTTACTTCAGTAGTCAAAATTGCTTGTTATTGCTAGGTGCCTCCGCAAGTCCGTGGAGTTATTGCTGAATGTCGAGTGGAACATTTACAGCACGATTTGAAATTTTCTGGCCGGCTATTGTTGGTCATCATGAAACAACCTTGCAGAGGGTGGCCGAAGAGTGGAACAGGAAAATTGAGATCCTTTTTTCATCTTTTACCTTGAGTATCATTGAATTTATTTGTATTCAGTAACAGCATCAATACGATTCTGAAGTAAAACACATGTTGAACATTGTTTTTTCCTCATCTGCATTTGAGCCTTCCTTGTAGCTTTTGCAGTAAACGAAGTGTGTCGTAAACCATCTGGCCTCAAAAATTGTGGCTAAAATTTTTGCAGTCTTGACTTCAGAGATGCAGTAAAACTGCGTAGCCTGTTTCCTGACAGTCGTGGCCAGAGAAATGGCATTACTCTGTGAACTGAACTTACGGACTTCAACTTGCAAAAGAAATGATAAGAATGAAAAGAAAAGGATCTCTAAGAACGACTTAGCGCTAAGAATAAAAACATGATGACATTGAAAGTAATTCAATCTCTTTAATGGCTGAAAGAATTATTTCGTTGAACTCTCGAATTTAGTTCTAAATGAAAACAGTTTTTTAAGCTTTGCAAGAGTGTCGTTACCGTATTTAGAAGTATTTTCATTGGAAGATTTTCATATTTTCAGCAGAACTGTGTTTTACAGGTAAAGCTCACAATTTTGTGAACAAAAGTTCTTTTCAGGGCGCAACGTAAAAGCTTTTTAGGATTTCAATTTTCTTTCTTGCATCAAAAATGCTTGTAATTTCTGGACATAAATCTTGAAATAATATTTTTTCCGTTGGGCCCTGAACATAATTTTCGCATATAAAATTTAAAGAGCAGCCTTAAAAATCTAAGTTCAGCTAAATTTTTGAAAAATGTTCAATAAAAATGCCAGATCGACGGCTCTTCTACAAACTCCACTATGTAGTTGGAAAGAGAATGTGTGCTCAGGAATTCGATATTTCTTGCACAGATCTGAGAAGGGCGATTTAATTTATCAGTTGCAAAAAGCAGATTAGGAAAGCAGTATCGACGTTGTTCATCCCTTTTTTTCATTTTTTCGGGTTGGGAAAATCTTTCCTTCTTTATATCAATAAATAGTTGTAAATGGAAGTTATGGGAGTGTAGTTATACAAGAAATAGTTACGTCATGGTTTCAGGAAACTTTCCTAGCAAAAATCAGCGATTTCGAAGAAAACTGTTTTTGAAACGCACCTAAAAAACACACATTTCACACAAAGTTTCACGCCATATCAAACTACATTTTTTCACAGATTCTAGCCAGCGAACTGCAACCTTATGATCCTAGAATAACGAAGACCCGAAACTAATTTCTGTCGGATTAAAGGCGACTAAACCCTCATCAAGCTTCTAAAAGGACACGGAAGTACAGCGTTCAGGAGTCCCTCTCATTAAGAGCGGCACAAGGGGAGATAATCAAGCGATACCTCACCAAAACTCCAATAAATCATGGCCAAGTCCGGTGATGTTCATGGCGCTCGGATAAACATCATGCCGAGTCATCCCGTGCCACTATCGCCATTGTGCCTCTGGTTATTGGGCACTCCGGGCCTTTTTAAATGTAGATTGTGTGAAGGAAATTGTGTGACGTTGTGCTCAGCTCTTCGTGTAAAGCGCCGTTGTGTGGAGTGCTTTGTGTGGAACACATTGTGTAGTTTACGTTTCTACCTACCGAGGCAAGCCGGACGGAAGACACGATATAGTTCTCAATTTAAGAGAGATTTCCTTTTTCAGAATTTATGACAGCATTCGCTCTGTACCACACTCGTCAATCTAGTAGGAATTTGAGTGAAAAAAATGCTTGCAGTAACCTAGCTTTAGAAGGAATTTGTTCAGGGTGTGAATAATAATATCATCCGAAATTGGATGCAATAACCGTTCGTCGAATCTTTTGATTACAGAGATTTATTTGTACAGAAACTGTTAAAAGAGACTAGATGTCTTAATAGTTTTAAAGGGAAGAAACGTTGAGACTGAGCGGGGCAGATCGAAAACCAATTGAACACGACAGAACAGTTCAAATTGCACAGTATTTTGAACACTTCTCTCAAGGAAAACTCTCCAAACTAAAGGAAAATATTTAGTCAGCTTCAACACTTATTACTTCAAATGACTGTACAGATCTCCAACGCTAAGTTAAAAATGAATGTCTATTTATACAGGTAGTATAGACATGATAGAAACAATCTGTAAAAGGTATTAGAAGCAAGAAAATTAAGTTTTTAAATTTATTTACTACAGACTTTGTAAGTTTCTACATGCCTGCCATCATTAGCTATGCATAGGGTAACACGATTTTTAAGCTCATTAAAAATATTTGCGAACTGGTCAGCTGCAATATATGAGAACACAGCAGTTATTTTACCTGTCAAATCTCTCAATGAACGAGGTCTCGTTGCGTACACTCTTGTTTTCACATACCCCCATTAAAAAATAATCTAAAGGAGTCAAATCTGGGGTACGTGGAGGCCATGAAAGTGGACCACCTCTTCCGTTGACGCCATGGGTGATAAGTTGTTTTGCCAGACAAGATTCAATGACTTTAATGCTAAACAAAATATTCTTTGACAAAATATCAACTAACCACGCGTAAGCTAGATACAGTAAATTTTTTCAATCCGTTTACAGTTTGTTTCTATCGTGTATAGTTTCAAAGCTGGAGTAATTTCAAATTGCACCTCGATTTTATGGTCAGCCAAATTATGAAGACAGAAAGAAAAATTAAAATCAGCGACTCGTATTTAAGATACACTTAAAATATTTTACAATCGCAGCATGTAATCACATCAGACTAACAGCATAACGTGGGCACTAATAAAAAAAATAAAATTAGAACTTCGTAGGTAAAATATACCTCAAGTACTTACATATAAATCTCAGTCGAATGAGATATTTTCAAGCCACACGTGCTCTGCAGTAGTTCTTTTAATATTAAGCAGAAGTAACGAGGTCTGTGCCTACTTTTTGAGTGCAGTTAAGGCAATAAGAGCAGGCTATTTCATTTTAATTGATGGTTACTTGAGGGCTAGTAAAAAAGAACAGCGTGGTCGGCATGAATCTTCTACGGAGTCTAAATTAGACGGCAATCCCCATTTCGTATTAACAAAATCTCTCTGGTTATTGCTGAATTTCAACATAATTAAAGGCAACTTTTACAGTGTCATGTAAAATTAACGTATTTAGATTCATGTCGAAGAAAATGAATATTAATGATAGATACGAGTAATCGTTTTGTTTGATACTGTAGCTCTGTGTTTTTAGTTTTAACGAGAGACGATTTTCTCGTTAAACATGCACAGAATATTATTTGAAAATAAAATTAAAAAGCTGCATTTAATACCTGTTATCTCTGACAACATTTATTTTTCAGAGTAGCTCTGAAAAATGAAATTGGGAGCAAGTTTCGTTCGTTTTAACTCTGATTCATTCGTTGAAACTGGTTTTAATTGAAAACTTAAATACGGTTCACTTCATCTCCCGATTCCTACATTTTTGTTCAAAGATAACTGAGGAAGGAGTTCTAATAAAAAAATGCACACTCATTATAAAGCGTTCGTGCACTCAGTTCCTTCAGCGGGAGTAGGGAATAAGCAAGCAAGAGAGCATGCAAGCAGCAAGCAGCAAGCAGCAGGTAAGTACCCGATAAAACAAGTAAACAAGCAAGCAAGCCAGCAAACAAGCAAGCAAACACGCAAGCAACAAAATGCGCAATAATGTGTTTCGAAATTTTTCAACGGAGGGCCAAATTTCTGAGCCAATGAGCGTTACAGCAATTGCCTGGATCTGATTAGCTAGCGCTATGGAGCTTCATGAAAATAATCTTCCTAGGTAATGCAGCTTTACTTTGATTAGTTACGTTTTTAATTAAAATGTATCTAGTTTGCTTGTTCGTACGTATTGATTGCGCTATTCATGTTCGTCTAATGAGATATCCACTGTTAGTTGATCATTACGATGGATAGACAGGCGGAGTTAGAGTTTCAAGACACTCGAAAAGCTTCGAGATGTATTTGAGATATACATTTCTGGATAAAAATTTGCTTGTGAATGAGGAGAAAAATTTAAATTCGCATAAGATTCATGAGTTTAGATGGGCTATAAATGATGAAATGCAAGTAAATTATTAACAAGAACCATTGCAACAAGATTTTACGAAAATTTAATATGTGAATTGGGATGAGAGAAATTATTGTATAGATTATTAATGTGTGTAATTGAAATACAGGTAGATTCAGGAGTGTAGTACTGAGGCGAGAGAAATGATTGGGTAGATTACAATCTACCCAACAATTTCTTACTTTTTTTATTCAATAATTATCGGAGAAAAAAGTAAGAAATGATTGAATTAACTTTGGCATTGGAGGAGTTTCAGGCAGTGTTCATTTACACATGAGAGATACACATGAGAGATACACATGAGAGATACACATGAGAGATACACATTTGAGCTGCACATGGGAGCTGCACACGAGAGCTGCACACGAGAGCTGCACGTGAGAGCTGCACGTGAGAGCTGCACGTGAGAGCTGCACGTGAGAGCTGCACGTGAGAGCTGCACATGAGAGCTGCACACGAGAGCTGCACACGAGAGCTCCACATGAGAGCTCCACATGAGAGCTGCACATGAGAGCTGCACATGAGAGCTGCACATGCGAGCTGCACATGAGAGCTGCACATGAGAGCTGCACATGAGAGCTACACATGAGAGCTACACATGAGAGCTGTACACGAGAGACGCATATGGGAGCTGCACATGAGAGCTGTACACGAGAGCTGCACATGAGAGCTGTACATGAGAACTGCACATGAGAGCTGCACATGGGTGACATGCACACGAGAGACGCACATAGGAGCCGCACATGAGGTGTGGGAGTGGACGCAGGTGTGCGCCACCATTATCTTACACACAGCATCGGCAGCTGTACACTCACAATACACGTGCGTCGGCGCGTCTTTTGTTTGCTTTGGTGTCGAGCTGCATTGTCTTCCAGCCAGACGATGCCTGAAATCTTCCTCACTGTAACTCTCAAGTGCCCGTGGTGGTTCCCTTTGGTTTTGGTTTTAGGTGTCGAATTCTAATGTGGTTTAACATCCGGATTTCCATTGTTGCTTTGTGGGCGCTGAGTGACGTTCTGTTTGGGTAAGAATGTGACTTTAAATGGCTTATGATCTTGTTTTTTTTTGGCGTAGGGTGGTACGAACGTTTTCATGGTGTATTGTGCCATAAGATGATGCTATTTTAAACCATGTTCAGTACTATACGTCAGCACTATAAAATCATGATTCAAGGTACTAAAATCACCCAATATTTAAATTTCATGTTTATTTTTTATCTTTACGAGTAGAATTCCGATGTCTTCCATCCATAGGGCAACGTTTGGTACTATTCAAAATTTTCTCGTTGGTATCGTTATAAAGCTTTACTTCTGAGGTCGAGTTACATTTATGCTGCCATCTCCCTGTATTTAAAATCGTCTCGCCTATTAGCATCGTTTCATGACAGTACGAATCCCAGCCTGAGTTTCACACGGAAGCAACCTGATGCAGTGAAACGTAATTCATTTGTTTGTATAAAAGTTTTGTGTGTTCTGGCTTGCGCAAGCGCCGATGAACCTGGCAGAGAAATGACGGGAATTTCATTTGCATGAAAAATGCCCGTTGGGTCTGAACCTTCGTAATATGTATCCAAATGACCTCTCACTTCACCTTAAAAATAAGCCGGCAAGGAATTTCACAGAGGAACAAACTTGCTCATTGTTTGATCTAATGGTGAGATTTGAATTTCATGACTCGAACGCATCTTGTTTCAAATAATAATAATCTCTCTTTGTTTGCCCTGGTTTTTATGAATGTCCTAGATTACAATAATCTTGCATGGAATCACCAGCAAGGGAATAGTTCAGTCTCTCCATTGTTGTGCTGGACGACAAAAATTCCAAGTACTTGAATCTAAATCTGCGCGGCACACCACAGCAGGACTTCAGCAGTGCGTAACTTGCTTTGGTAGCGAGTAAACAATCGCTCTGCGTAGCGTAGTTCAGTGCAAATGATAATGTTACTAGAGGAGACACTGTTGAAACACTATGATACTATTTTTACCACCACAACTACTGCTACCAATAGTCCCATTACTACCAACACTACTACTTCTAGAAGTAAGTGAGAGGACACTGTTGAAACACTATGATACTACAACTACCACTACTACTTCTACTACTAATACTTCCACTACTACAATTACTTCTACTACTTTAAGTAAATGAATTAACGCAATATTCTTGATAAGGATCAGTTTGTGCGAAAGATAACGAACAAATAATGTGCATGTTAATTGTGTACTTGCCGCAATGCTACACGGGTCTAACTCTGCACACTACACAGGGCACTGTAGTATGTACCAGTACACTACACAGGACACTGTAGTGTGTACCAGTACACTACACAGGGCACTGTAGTATGTACCAGTACACTACACAGGACACTGTAGTATGTACCAGTATGCTACGCAGAACAATTTAGTATGTACCAGTATGCTACGCAGAACAATTTAGTATGTACCAGTATGCTACGCATAACAATTTAGTATGTACCAGTATGCTACGCAGAACCATTTAGTGTGTATCAGTGTGCTACGCAGAACAATTTAGTATGTACCAGTATGCTACGCAGAACAATTTAGTATGTACCAGTATGCTACGCAGAACAATTTAGTATGTACCAGTATGCTACGCAGAACAATTTAGTATGTACCAGTATGCTACGCAGAACAATTTAGTATGTACCAGTGTGCTACGCAGAACAATTTAGTATATACCAGTAAGCTGTGCAGGATGATTTTGTGTGTATCAGCATGCTGCTCAGGATAATTCTGTGTGTACCAATCATAAAGATGCGCCTTAAAATTCTGTGCGAACAATGACGACTGAAACTCTGAACATGCAATAATCTAACCAAGGAAATTTCGTTCATAGAATACTTGTTTTTACTGCACACATATATGTATTAGGAGAGTGTCATGTGTGTGTGTCTTATTTACAAATTTGTGACCCAAGAAATTAGGTTTACCATGCCCTCTCATTCTTAAACCCATATTTCAATCAAAAATTCTCGAAATGAGTTGTGTGAAGGATTAACATTATAACTGGGATAAAGATTAGATGCTTTGCATTCAACATTACATTGATGAGTCAATACGCACCAGATGTGATAAAGCGCCTTGCAATCAATTTGAATCACTCGACGTTACAATGTCTTACTGCGAGTGCTTCAGTCCCACATTGCGATCATCAAAACGCGCTGATGGAGATGGTTGGTGTGAGTAACCCTAAAATCATTTCCCACTTCAGCGTTACAAATAACCAGTTCTGAGTCTATCATTTGATTTGAAGCTGTCGCTTTGCCGACTACATCATCTTACTCTGAGCGGCGACAGCAAACCGCTGCTTGCTACACTCAACCGCTTATTGAATTTTCTATGCTTTTTACCGTGTTCTTTTTTCCCCCCGAGTCTCGACACGCTCTAACAAATGATCTCAAGGCTAAATGTAGCCGCCAGGCTTCAGTGTTTGAGGCAATTTTGTAATTGCTTGATAAGAGAAGGATTTGGTCAGCGTGTGCAATTGTTTTCAACTATTTTTTATCTTCAGTTTCGAATAATTTTACTGTGATTCGAATTACTTTACTTTATGTCCTAAATAGAGGAGTGCATGCAATGAGGAGTTAGACTTGTTAAATCGATCGAACTACTTCATTTCTTTTATCGGATTTGAATTTTTTTCGAAAGAAAATGACGGAAAAAACTGTTTATGGAAGAAGTTTACATATTTGGCCAATAGCTTTTATAAGATATTATTTGGGCCTGTACTTTATACTCATCAAAAATTTTATTGAAAGATTTTTAAATGTTACAGCTAAATCACAGATCAACAAAATTTTTTCAAGGGTCGTTCTTGCTCCCATTTCTATCACATGTACGGAAAGGTTAAAATCCTATTCATGTAACTGGCAGCAGTTTTAGAGTAATCAGTTGAAGCATATCTCATTTGTGCCCAAGTCCCATACCGCCATGAATTTGATCACATCGACGACGTAAAAGTTGTGAGATAAAAAACGCGGGAACAAATTTTCTAGCATCAAAGCGCAATAAAATGAAGCGCTACCACAAAATAAACGTGCTGTCCGTTTAGAGCGGGAATTTTAATTGATGGAAATTAATAATTGAACGTTGGCCTAACACGAAAGGTCGCGTGAGTATCCACGATCGATGGAGCCCTGAAGAAAGGACTTCATCTTAAAGCCCAAGATCGACGGGAGATTTTCCTCATTAGCTATTACATTACTACAAATAATGTTCCCGTAAACGAGAATTCAACGCATAAATTCAGCTTTAAACACTTGGGAATTTAGTCTTGTTGAAGTTGAGGTATTTATTCAGTCGCCTTATTGAAGAGGAATTTTCGAAACTACCAAGTTTATGTTCCTAAGCTTTAGACAAACGTTGAAAAACAAAACAGGGACTTTGTGTGAGGTTTCCATCGTGTTCATCATTATATTCGCGTGCAATAAATAATCCTTTTCGCTGAGAAACCAACTCTGAAATTCGCGCACGTTTCTCAGCCGTGGAGGGAGCCATGTTACTCTATTGTAACAGCGACATCAAGTAATTTACGAGACTGATGTTCAAACTTGTCAACATCAGAGGGCGTCACTGGGACTTAAAGATACACAATTACTGAAGCATCTTAAGAAGCCTAGTCCGGTAATGAGGAAAACAGCTTCGCATGAAGTATGCACGCATAAACCTGGGCAAGGATTCGCCCGACATATTCTCAAGTTAAATTAGAAGTTGGTCCCAAGAGAACATGACTGGCGCCGACTTTCTACCACTGAGAAGCGTATTCTGACATGCAATCGCTGTTGCTTTTTGAGACGTCATTTCTCCGTGAAATAGAAGCTTCTCGTTGTGCAAAGCAATGATGAGAGAACCAAACGCTTAAGGAAATTCTGCTTTTACTACACGTACGAAGTTTAGTGATTAATAATTTATGTTTACAAAGACTGAAAATGTTTAGAGGTTTAATATATTTAATCCAACGAGGCTGAAAATATTCAAAAATTAATATATTGTGTTTATAGAAACTGAAGATGTTTAGAGATTAATATATTTGGTTAACAGGATGAAAATATTCAGAAGAGATGACGTAACATGAAGGATTTCGCCATAGCGATTGTAGTCGAATTACTGGAACGTGTACTTGAAATGGTATGGGTGTGTAGCGAATGTGAAAAACACTGTTAAAAAGGGTGAAATGGGGATCAAACTGAATGGGGAAATGCTGATCAAGATGCATGGTGAAATGGTGATCAAACTGAATGGTGAAATGATGATCAAGCTAAATGGTGAAATGGTGATCACGCTAAATGGTGAAATGGCGATCAGGCTGAATGGTGAAATGCTGATCAAACTGAATGGTGAAATGGCGATAAAGCTAAATGATGGAAAGTGCATTTGTAAAAAACACTGAAAATGATGAAATGGTGATCTAACTAAACGATGGAAAGTGCATTAAAATTAGAAACTCCTCAGTTTAAATCACTACTCAATTCAATGGGATAATTTTGATGATAAAAACACAATGGCATTCGCTATTATTCATTATAACGATGTCATATTATCTGCTTCATTTTTGAATTTTTTGCTTCTAAGGGTCTTTTATACTTTCAATTATAATTTGTTTAATTCAGATGTAACTACAACGTCATAGAATTTATTGACATTGCAGCAGTAAACAATCAATATATCAAAAATCATAAGTTAACCGTGATAATATGATCATGAAATTTTCACAAGAATGGGAAAAGAAATCTAGATGATCGAACCAAACCATGGCAACAAAATGCTGGAGAAAATATGAATATTTCAAATTAATTTACGGTTGGTTGTTCTTCATGTAATGAACGATCAGAAGCACTAGTTTTTGTCCCCTAACTTAAAAAGTAAAACGCCAGTTGATGCAATTTATCAATCATCCCAAAAAGAACCATGAAAAATGAATTTGAAGTCGACCACGTAATTTTCCACAGGCTTCCCTGATTTGCTCTATTCTCACCCACCTCAATGCTCCATGAAACATAGTGCCTCTAAACATATCTCAGAGCTGAACACCTTGCCCGTTGTCTTGTACAACTATTTCACTTGCCCGTTGTCTTGTACAACTCTTTCACTTGCCCGTTGTCTTGTACAACTCTTTCACTTGCCCGTTGTCTTGTGCAACTCTTTCACTTGCCCGTTGTCTTGTACAACTCTTTCACTTGCCCGTTGTCTTGTACAACTCTTTCACTTGCCCGTTGTCTTGTACAACTCTTTCACTTGCCCGTTGTCTTGTACAACTTTTTTACTTGCCCGTTGTCCTGTACAACTTTTCACTTATTTCTCATCCACCTCAATGTCCCGTAAAATAAAGCACCTTTAAACGTACCTCAGAGCCGAGCACCTTGCCCGTTGTCCTGTACAACTTTTTCAATTGCCCGTGGTCTTGTACAACTTTTCACTTATTTCTCATCCACCTCAGAATACCGTAAAACAAATCACCTCTTAGCGTTTTTAAGCGCCATGAAAAACTGTTTGCCTGAACTTTCATTAAATTAACTAACGACGTCGTCTTAAGCTTGAGGAGCATCCTGCTGCCTTGAGTTAGCTAATTAACTTTGCTTCTTAGTATATGAGCGCTTGTAGGCCACTCTTTAATTCCCTTAATGACCACAGCCCATAAGCAGCACGATCCGCGGGCTCCTCGCTAGCATGCAAATAAAAGCAAGTAAACAGATCAGCAGAAGTCGACTCCTTGCGCTTTTATGAGCAATGGGGCGTGGGCAAGTGGACCAGAAAAAAGTGTTTTTCGCATTACTCAAATAACGGTTAGGAATGAACGCTGTTCTGACAAATAGGGGATAGTTGTACGGAAAATATTGAGCATGGAAGATTATAAATTGAGGAGAAATTGGATTCGCATGTTGTTCAGCATCAAGTAATTAATGAGTAGGGTAACTGCTCAATTTCTTTTGCAAGGAATGTTGAAATTTTGATTCCCATAGGTCTTGAAGCTCATTTAAATTAAGAACTATTGGTCTAGAACGAACTGCCTCCGTCAGCCAGAATTACCATGTGAAGTGTAGGCGTTCGTTTTTATAAATATTTTTAAATTAAAAATTATCATAAAATTCTAGCAGCGTACCATTAAAGGTAACTCTACGAAAATTCATATATTTGTAACCAATACCTAACGAACATAGCAAACAACGATGAATGAGATAGAAAAATATCAAAAAATTTCATAAACTAAAAGAAACCTATCCTTCGTTCTACAGACATAACATTCCTATAGAGATCACATTACCAAGAAAAGGCCTCTTGGAATTTTGAAATTTTGGTGTTGATAGAAAAATTCAGCTGTCGGGCTGGCAGTTCGTGGCTCTAGAACATGGAAAAAACACAAGGAAAGAAAGGCATTCCATCAGCCGCAAACTGAGAGAAAGAATTTAACAGGAGAATTTAGTCTCAGTTCAGGAAGAAAATAAACGGTAGAACTGGTTTTGTGTCAGTCAGGAGTTAAGCCTTCAGACAATCCTAAGCATTATTTCGAAAGGATTTTAATTGCATCCCTTGTGTTCGAGTGGAAATTGAGGAGTAGAGAGGCCTCTTTCAGCGGCTCGCAGGAACTGAAATGATTTCTGGGGACAGCAAAAAATCGTGAGGTTATAGGGGTGCCGGGGTCATACCTGACGAGAGGTGATGGAGGGTAATGGCAGCTTTATTGATGATATAGGGTCATGGCAGCTTTATTGATGATATAGGGTCATGGCAGCTTTATTGATGATATAGGGTCATGGCAGCGTTACTAGGGGACAGAGGGTCATGCCTGACGAGAGGTGATGGAGAGTAATGGCAGCTCTATGGGGTGATAGATGGTCATGCCTGACGCGAGGTGATAGAGGGTCATGGCAGTTCTTTGGGGTGAAATAGGGTCATGACAACTCTATGGGGTGATACAGGGTCATGACAGCTCTATGGGGTGATATAGGGTCATGACAGCTCTTTGGGGTGAAATAGGGTCATGACAGCTCTATGGGGTGATTTAGCGTCATGACAGCTCTATGGTGTGATGGAGGGTCATGACAGATGTATGGGGTGATAGAGGGTCATGACAGCTTTGTGGGGTGGTAGAGGGTCATGAAAGCTCTATGAGGTGATAGAGAGTAATGACAGCTCTATGGGGTGATAGAGGGTCATGAAAGCTCAATGGGGTGATAGAGGGTCATGAAAGCTCTATGAGGTGATAGAGAGTAATGACAGCCCTATGGGGAGATATAGGGTCATGGCAGCTCTTTGGGGTGATATAGGGTCATGGCAGCCTCACTAGACTACAGAGGGTGATGACGGCTTGATGGGGTGATAGAGACTTTACGGGAAGCACTAAGCAGCTCCGGTTATGACCGGATTATCGACGTAGTAAAGGCACAAGCATCGCTTGGCTTTCAAAATAAATGATAAAGAATAAGTAATCTAATCTCTACTACAATCGATCCTTATAAAATCTAATGATGAATTTACCGTAAACCTGAAAAATGAGGTGCTCAAAATAATTAACAAAGTCTTTTTTTTCTAATTATGACATTTTAATCATTGATTGATTAGTTATAAAAAAGTTTTAGCCTCCTTATACAACAAATACGTTCAAGAGAGGAAGGATAAAGGCACAATTTAGTATGACGTTGAGGGAACGCAGAATCTACGCACAAGGTGTATAAAAACAGTACGCTAAGAAAGAAGTTCATGAAACAAGATCAAAGTTGAAGAAGAAAGTAGTAAGTGCTGAAAAACAAGACAGCAGAGAACCGACAAAAGATGATCCGGAACGAAACCAAAAACTTGTTCTATTTCAATCTATTTCAACCAAAAAAAGGCCTACCTAACATTTAGTTCGGGGCCTCACATAATCCCCCTAACGTTTTAATCACCAACAGTTTCAAGTTTTCAGGAGTTGATCGTGCGTCTTTCTTCAATAAGTATCCTTATTTTAAAAGCGTGATTGCATGCCTTAACATGTTTTCCAGCGTCAAGTTACATTTAAATGGACTTTAAATTTCAAGGTTTTTACTTAAAAATTTGAGTTCTAATGCTTTATAGTACACGTCATGCTAGAAATTTCAAAGATTGTAATTGAAAACTTGAGTTCTAATCCTTTTTAGTACACGTCAAGTTAACATCGAAATTAAATTTCAAGGACACAAACTTAGAACGCGCGCCCCTATTCTAACTGAATTAATGAATAACACGATTAAAATGTGGACAGAGTAAACGCGTTGAAGACATCCACTGCAGTGCGCAAACACGCGTGAGCGAACGTACGTACTTTGGATATCTAAGAGAAATTTTTTTAATTTTACGAATTTCTAACAAAGGACACCACCCGCTTCAAAGTCTGAATCTAATGTAACTCCCATAATATCAGAACATTAAAATAACGCAATTCTTCAATTTTCCTAATAATACTGAACCTAAATAAATGATTAAAATAAAAAACTAATAGTAATCTAAATGATCGTAACTTTACACAAGACGTGTTACACGCGTTAATCAGAATAGGTTGCATCTTGCGTGCGCAATGAACACATACTCCGTATTTATCACGACGCAATTAATCACGATGCGAATTTACCAAATGTAATGTGTTATATGAGCTGCTCGTTAAAACCTAGAAAAGCCAGCCATTCACGACGAGAAAAATTGGAAGTTTTAATTGAATTTATTGGTAGAGCAAAAGGATTTCGCGACAGGGACAACGTATGAAAATGAATGGGCGCTTTCACTTTTTAACTCGTTTTGCAATAGGTAAGCCAAAGCTACTCGGAAATGTGCTCGGTGAACTTTTGAACGTAAACTAAGAGTGAACATCAAAAGTTTGACGCTTCTCTAAATTTGAACATTTTCTACGTATATCATGTAAATTTGCGTCTTGCTTCCGGAATGCTTTACATACATTTTTTGTGTGATTTTACGTTTCCAATTTTGTCGTACCCATTTATTTACACATTTTTTAAACATTTTTAATTGAATTTGTCTCATAATGTTCACGAACAAGGTCTTTCACGAGGGCCAAAAAATAATCACAAAAATATAGGGCATGGCGAACTTTTAGTTTTATTCTTTTGTTTTTTTAAATTTTTAAATTTTATTAGCATTTAAAAAATTATTGAGGAAGTATAACTGAGGAGTGTTAGTTACCTTATAGAATACACGCATCTACAATAGCAATAAAATGATAAAGCACTCATACTGCATACAACGGCTAGGACAGGCTGTTTGAAACATAACTTCAGCTTCCAATAGTTGTATCAACTTCGGGACCTGTGTAATTAAAATTAACATTCAATATACTAAGGTAAACTTATTCTATTAACTTATTAGGGTGAATATTGACGTAAATAACTTATACATCACAGTTAGGCAGTAATAAATAAATCATAATTAATTTTACGAGTGTTGTACATCGGGTGGAGCAAAATACCGTAGCCGTCTTACAACTACATGTACGACAATACGGCGGAGAGAACGCACGTCAGTCTGGCAGTGCGACAATACGACGGAGAGACGCACGTCAGTCTGGCAGTACGACAATCCGAAGGAGAGACGTAAGTAGGTCTGGCAACATCCGCCCTCTTGCATTGTTTACTGAAGGCCCTAATGAACTGTCGTCGCTCTTTAAGAACATGCGTGTGGGTTGTATGGTTGGAATAAAATTGGCTAGTAATAATAACAGCAATGTATACTTCTGAAGTAGTTAATGTGCTTTATTTTGAAGTTATTTATATCTATAACTGAATGATGATTAACTTTGCCTAAGTTTTATGTAGCTGTCCTCGTTTGAATAAAGTTAATGCTGATTTTTCGTTTATTTTTGCCCACAGAAGTTAAGTTCAGTGGCCTCAGGAAGAAGTAGCAGCACACGACTAGAACTGTGAGATTTTCATGAATTCGAATGTCCGATTTTGTTCGTAAAAAATGTCGAATTTCTCATTCTCTACGACCCAATCGACCATTGCTGAATTTTAAAAGTGGTTTGTTTGATGCCGTTTACGTTTGCCTTGTTTTTGTTGATTACATCATTGTGTATACGCTTTTGAAAATGTGAAAACTTTTTACTTTAGCAAACAAGGCAGATCTTTGAATATGCAAACGTATGAATGTTTTGATAGGGAGAAATATGTTTTTTTGAAAGAACAGTTGATACAAATGAAATACGAGTTTTTCATTTACGCTGTAAAAAGAAATAGATATCCTCGGTTCGACTTTGGCTTGTTTCTCTGAGATAACTGGAATAAAATCTAAATTAAATTTTCAAGCCCCTAAATTGAACAGAACTTTCGTTTACCATGTTTTTATTCCTGCTGAATGGAATTCTCACTCGAAAACCGTAGGGTCAAAAGTCTAGAATTTTTCATTTTGAATAGAATTCGATTCCGTAACACGGATAGGGTTAGCAAGGTTTTTTCAAGCCTCGAGCCAATTTAGCGTGAAGATTTTTTGAGCGCAATTGATTGAATCAGAGAGTTTTCTGAGTGATGCACTTCAAAAGAGAAGGTATCTGAGTGAAGGCTTTTAGCTGAGAAAAAACTACTGAAACGTGATATTTGTTGAAAAGTTGATACGTGATCTACGTTTCGCAGACTGCCTGTGGGCTCCTGTGAGAGGGCTTGCTTAGGTTCAGAATATTCCATATCGAGGCGAGATGTTCTACCACAAAAGACATGTTTCTTTAGTTAGCTACTGCCTGTATATTAGTCATGTCTAATGAAGTTTGGTAGAAACCGTGACCCGGTAACGTTCAAGATAAAAATTCCACGATGTCGTTTTCCCGTAAAATACATTGGTAACATGAAGAACAGTTTTCCGTGTGTCACCCTAAAGAAAGATGAAAACACCAGCACGAATTTTGAGCGGAAACTTTGTGTCAATAACGACTATCGGACTCGAATATTTTCCAAATAACGACTTTACATTTTAATGCTTCCCGTTAGAAATGAAAAGCTTTGATGACGAGAAGTTTGGTAACTTGGATACTCATTCCGCATATTTTAGTCAAAAATGAGCAATTTTCAATCACTTTGACCTCAGCGTGAAAACGGGGTGAGCTAATTGCCTGCATCAAAAATAAATTTTCTGTTTTCCGGTTTGCTTAAATGGCCACAAAAAGCTAAGTGAAGCACTGATTATTGGCTGAGAGTGCCCTAACGAAGCTGCAACTACCGGGTGTCCCACAAAAATGTCCCCGACTTTTTAATTGACTATATCTCCGCTTTAAATTACCATGTTTTCGTTGTATTTTTTTCACAGTGTTGTAAATTTTATTTCCTTCTCGAAAAATTTAAGTTTTGGAAAATCGGTTGAATGCCCACTTTATCATGATCGATTTACTGAAAAGGGCAGAAAAACTAATTGTTCAAAGGAAGAGTTTTTAAGACAATATTGATATTTTTCCTTGTTTTGTACTTTCCGAAAAAATCGAACAAAAAATTCGAAAGAATAACAAATCATTACCTTAAATAACACTTGAAATAAATAAAGTAATTTAATATCCTTCGATATACCCTCTATTTCTTTCAAGGCAGTTATTACTTCTAGCCACCATTTAACGTAGAGTTTTGCGGATTATTTCACCGTTTTCTTTCGCTTCTTGAAACACTTCTTCAATTCGTTGTCGAAGAATTATCAATGATGGAGGTGATACATACATGTTGGTATGTAGGATACGTCATTGTGAAAGTATTTTTTACAGTAGGTATTGAGAAATGAAGAATAACTCCAGTGTTGTTTTCAAAACTTTTCATTTGAACAATTAGTTTTTCTACCTCTTTCAGTAAGTCGATCATTGTAAAGTCGTCATTCAACCGATTTTCAAAAACTTAAATTATTCGAAATGGAAACAAAATTTACTACATTGTGAAAAAAGACTATTCAAAAATGTTAATTTAATGCGGAGATATAATCAATTAAAAAGTCGGGGACATTTTTGTGGGACACCCGACAAATCGCCTATGTAGAGCACTGGCAAGGTCCAGAGCTGAGAAATAGGTAGGGCTTCCTTTCGGTGAAATAGAATAGGCTTTTTGTTTTCTTACGAATCATTTTTTTTTGTTCACTGCTGTCTTCTTTTACAGTCTCCCTTACTTTTTCTTTAACTTTTGGCAAGTTTCATCTACTTCTTTCCTAACTTGCAGTTTCTCTGTGCATAGGATTTTTGTGTAGGAATACACCTTCATGCATAGATTCCACGTTCCCTCAACTCCATAATAAATGATGCTTTAATCCTTTCTTTAGTTTTAGAAATCGAACATCAAACAACCACTGTCCCACAAACCTAACACCAAACAACCACTGTCCCACAAACCAAACATCAAACAACCACTGTCCCACAAACAAAACACCAAACAACCACTGTCCCACAAACCAAACACCAAACAACCACTGTCCCACAAACCAAACACCAAACAACCACTGTCCCACAAACCAAACACCAAACAACCACTGTCCCACAAACCAAACATCGGTTCGCTGGAACTCAGGTGCGAATGCCGCTGCTTATTAGATGAAATTTCTGTTATGTATGATATACGAGACCGCTTCTCCTAATTAAGGGAGGTGTGCGTGTGCACCCATGCAGGGGTGTATGTCGTGCTGTGCTGGCGTACATAATTAGCGCAGGCGGACAGGTAAACAAGGCCTCACCTGCGAACGGGCTTGTGTGATGCTGAATACCCTCTCGAAAACCTCAAGGGCTTGTTATATTGCAAATGTAGCACTGTGCACCTCAAGGAATGGTGTTATACATTTTTACAAGTGTACTAGTTGTCGTAGTACAAGTGTACCACGATATTTTATTCAGGTATGCAATATTGCGTAGAGTTATGGTAAGGTTATATTGTTTTATACGTCTTTATTTGGTAGTTCTCATAAGGCATTCAACAATTAGAAAACTTAAAATGTTCTTCTAAGATAAACATTGTAAAATACTTCAGAGTACATTTTTCCGTTAAAAGCTTTGAAGAATAAATCTAAGCATGTAAGTTCAATGATGCTATGCATTTTTTTTGTGGTAACAACGAATTTGTTCTATAATACTAACTGACCCCAGTTACGCTGGTGTGGAAGTAAACTTCACCAAAAACGAGAGAAAAGCAATAATATCGGTATTGTTCTTTATACACATGTAAGTACAAATATATGTACATATAGAAAACAACAAAAGAATATAATAAAAAAGTTTACGGAAGAACAAGTTCAACGTACTCGTGCCAGATGATTTAAATTGAATATTGACACTAAATGTACGTGCAAAACTATGTTCTATTTCTCCATATACGCACTCGTCAAGCCTGTTCGTAACACACGCACCCGCTAAAGGCTCAGAGCTACTCACACGCACCTGCAAAAAGCTCAGAACTTCACACACGCACCTGCAAAAGGCCCAGAGCTACACACGCACCTGCAAAAGGCCCAGAGCTACACACGCACCTGCAAAAGGAACAGAACTACACACGCACCTGGAAAAAGTCCAGAGCTGCACACACACACCTGCAAAAGGCCCAGAGCTACACAGACACACCTGGAAAAGGTCCAGAGCTACACACACGCACCTGCAAATGGCCCAGGTGACGGAGGGTGAGGCAGAGCGGCAGAGCAGGCCAGCATAAGCAGTAGCGTAGGTGACACTCTGCAAGTCGCTCCTTTTGACCCCATCGCGATGCCAGCGACGACTTGGACCGTCACGTCGGTACTCGCTTCACACACTCGAAGTCACTCTCATTTTCCGGGTGAACTGTTCGATGCTTTGAACGTTTTTTTAATGCATGAGTTTCCATAGGTTTTTTATTTTCGATCACTGACGACTTGGACCGTCACGTCGGTACTCGCTTCACACACTCAAAGTCACTCATTTTTCGGATGAACTGCTCGATGCTTTGCACGTTTTTTTAATGCATGAGTTTCCATAGGTTTTAGTATTCTACCAATGATAACTTATACCGCCACGTTGGAACTCGCTTCACACAATCAAGTCACTTTCATTTTCCAGGTGAACTTTTCTATGCTTCGCTCTTTGATTTAATGCGCAAGTTTTCATCCGTATTTTAATTTCTACATGCGATGACTTCGATATTGACGGTATAATAATGCCGTTGGAATACGTTTCACACACTCTAAGTCACTCATTTTCCTGGCGAACTGATCGATGCTTTGCACGTTTTTCCGATGCATGAGCTACCATTCGTATTTTAATTTCTATTTGAATTGTTCTAAGCATGTTTCTTGATGCATGGCTATGAAGGCGAATGAATTCATTCACATTGCACTTATATTTTGCACTTAATTTTAATTTTTTTAAACTTTGAAGTCGAAATGATTTGTTGTGAATTATTAAGCACTCAATGAACAAAATTTCTATTCCATTTTCATTGCTTTACTTCTCAAAATGTCTCTTTTCTTTAACTACTGGTAAAATGTAATCAAAACATCCAAAATTTTCTTCATTCGAAGCTTGAAAATTGAGAATTTCTTTGCACTTTTGGGAACTGACTAAATGTTGCATTACTGTGCTCTGAAAAAAGAAATCCACAGCTGAGATCAGCAATTAAATCGAAAGACAAAAGCCATGAAGCTGCTGTCAGTAGTCGCGCAATTGCTGTCAGTTGTCGTGCAACTGCTGTCAGTTGTCGTGCAACTGCTGTCAGTTGTCGTGCAACTGCTGTCAGTTGTCGTGCAACTGCTGTCAGTTGTCGTGCAACTGCTGTCAGTTGTCGTGCAACTGCTGTCAGTTGTCGCGCATCTGCTGTCAGTTGTCGCGCATCTGCTGTCAGTTGTCGCGCATCTGCTGTCAGTTGTCGCGCATCTGCTGTCAGTTGTCGCGCATCTGCTGTCAGTTGTCGCGCAACTGCTGTCAGTTGTCGCGCAACTGCTGTCAGTTGTCGCGCAACTGCTGTCAGTTGTCGCGCAACTGCTGTCAGTTGTCGCGCAAATGCTGTCAGTTGTCGCGCAACTGCTGTCAGTTGTCGCGCAACTGCTGTCAGTTGTCGCGCAACTGCTGTCAGTTGTCGCGCAACTGCTGTCAGTTGTCGCGCAAATGCTGTCAGTTGTCGCGCAAATGCTGTCAGTTGTCGCGCAAATGCTGTCAGTTGTCGCGCAAATGCTGTCAGTTGTCGCGCAAATGCTGTCAGTTGTCGCGCAAATGCTGTCAGTTGTCGCGCAACTGCTGTCAGTTGTCGCGCAACTGCTGTCAGTTGTCGCGCAACTGCTGTCAGTTGTCGCGCAACTGCTGTCAGTTGTCGCGCAACTGCTGTCAGTTGTCGTGCAACTGCTGTCAGTTGTCGCGCAACTGCTGTCAGTTGTCGTGCAACTGCTGTTAGTTGTCGGGCAACTGCTGTTAGTTGTCGGGCAACTGCTGTTAGTTGTCGGGCAACTGCTGTTAGCTGGCATATAGTTGTCTGTTATGGAACAACAGAATCTAACGCAATTATCACACAGCGTATGAAGGTGAGATAAGAAAGAATGGATAGTTAATCTCTACAGGAAGTCTCCTCACACGCTGCCTTTCTTCTCACTGCAAACTTTTCATGGCGGTCTTCGCGACAAAGAATTAGGCGATCGTCAGTAGATGTTTGCGTGTAATGTTAAATTTCATTGCAAACTTCAGAGCAGACGACAATGCCATATTTTACAGTATCATTAAACTGACCATTCATGCATTGTTATATTAATATACTCTGGCTAGTAAATTACCTTCGTTGAATTTTGAAAATGTAATTCTTCAATACCACATTCAAAACTGCCATGAGTTACACTTGCATTATCGCCCAAACTCATCCAACTACACCCAATCTTTTTCAAATTACGAAAAATCCAGTATTAAATTAAGTCGCAGGTTTTTGTGGGTGCGGCCTAAAACGATAATCTTATTGAAATAGTTGGTAAATGAAATCGTTCTCGATGATTTTCTAACTTTCTCAGTAGGACTTATATGAGTCAAACTTTCTTTGAGTCAAACTTTCTTTGAGTCAAACTTTCTTTGAGTCAAACTTTCTTTGAGTCAAACTTTCTTTGAGTCAAACTTTCTTTGAGTCAAACTTTCTTTGAGTCAAACCTTCTTTGAGTCAAACCTTCTTTGAGTCAAACTTTCTTTGAGTCAAACTTTCTTTGAGTCAAACTTTCTTTGAGTCAAACTTTCTTTGAGTCAAACTTTCTTTGAGTCTAGCTTTCTTTGAGTCTAGCTTTCTTCGAGACTAACTTTTTCAGTAGGACTTAATTTGAGTCATTGGGTTTCGAAAACACGTTACTTCGTTTACTGCGGGGTTAAAATGAAGTTCAATATCAAATTCAACATATACATTAAATGAAAATAATGACAGTTTGCGTACTAAAATGATCAAACGATTAACTTTACCTGTGTTTTCTTTCAATTTTCATCATGCACATGTGAAAATGTAGTTTGTGATTGCCGGTGGGTCACTCAGAAGTCAACGAGTTAAGTTTCTATCTCTCTATTTTCATGTAAGACAAAAAAGTGTAAGATCTAAGATTTCTAAGCAAATGCACGGTACGGACTAACATTTTTCTTGATTGATAATTTTAGTCAACATTGAATTTGAGGTTGTCAATGATTTTCATAATTTCGCTGCGAAATCCAAGTAATTGGAGACATCTTAAAATGTTTTACACGAATGACATTGTGCTCGCAAATGCTTAGTTTTCGAGATATAGCATAAATAACGTTCAGGTAGGAATGACATTAGCGGCAGTTTTGATTCGGCTCTTCCGGCTTTTCGCGGACGCGGACCACGCCAAGTTTTTTGGCAGGAGTCATCGGCCTCGGTATGGTTAAGTTAAATTAAATTATTTTAGGTTTACCTAGGTTAGTTTATTTAACTAAATTAACTTTACCTAACCTAACCTCACCTATCGTTACGTCAAAACCGTATTTCGCTTATTTACGTCTCCGTTTGTTTAATTTTCCAAACGACGTTAATATAACTTTAAAAATAAATATCTCGAAAACTAAGCATTTGCGAGCACAATGTCATTCGTGTAAAACGTCTTCAATTGTACCATATTACCCATATGTGGCAACGAAATAATTGAAATCGTTAACAACATTACATTCAATATTGACCATAATTTTGTTTACGTTGATAAAGATGTGAGCCCCTCGTGGTACACGGAGGGAATTTTCATAATGCTGCTGACCAACCAGTAGTCACAAACTGAAATTTCATAAATACTTTTACCGCAACTTTTATGTGACGGTCTTTTTATGTTTCGATTTTCAAATTGTTCACTCCAATTGACTTTAAATTAGAGTAGAATATTAAACTTTAGTTTAACCCATGGCAGTTGACACGATAAACAAATTTTTATTTGTTGATTACGAAAGAGCAAAGCTTGGTAGGGACCATCCCTTCAAAGAAAAAATCAGCGACGAACACCAACAAACACTACTCAAAACAGATTCAACAACGATTTCCTTTGAATGAGAAAGTTATACCCACTTCATCCACAGTGCATGTTAACATTCGAAAATGGAGAATTTACATTCAAACTTCCCTATAGTTAACTTCACAATGCAGCAGTCCCTTAAATATAACTAGGCGTGCCACCTCATCTACTGTGCATGTTTGCATTCGAAGGTTGAATTTCACAGTCGAACTTCCCAATAGTTAACCTCACGAGGCAGGAGCTCGTCAATGTTGCTGGGCCACGCAGTTACTGCAACCACTTCATCTACTACGCTTGTTTACACGCGAAGGTTGAATTTCTCAGTTAAGCTTCTCAATAGTTAACCTCACAAGGCAAGAGCTCGTCAATGTTACTGGGCCACGCAGTTACTGCAGGCCTACAAATCGCAAGAAAATCCTGTGGGAATATTGCTGTTGCGAAAGATTTGCCAATGATGGCCGCCATCTCGGCTCGTTTTTATAGAGTCCTGAGGGCGAAAAAGTTGCGCAGCATCGGCCCTTTCACGACACTGAAAGCAGGAGAAAGGAGCGTTTTGGAGGTCATGTTCCCAGATTTGGAGGGTAGCTTTTCAGGCCGGAAACTTACTTACTAAGAAGGTTTATGATAACTGGTTGGTTCGAACTCCAAAATTCGAGACTCGTTCGAAATTTGCCTGCAAACCATCCAGGAAGTTGAGCGTTTAGCGTTCCCGAGCGGAGGGTAACGGAATGAACGGAAATAGAAGCTTACCATGTGCTGTATATTTTGAACCTACAACGAAACCGGCTATTTGACATAAAATTAAATGGTTTTGCCTGCCTCTTTTGCAAATTTGTAGAAGGTACCATGAGCAAGATAGAAGAAGAAAACAGTCATCGCACACACACACATACACAAACACGCGCGTTAATTTGAGATGGAATGAGATCAGTATTGTATAATATCAGTGTCACAAGTTCACCATATATTTGCTCCTTTCGTTACGTGATCAGGTTATTTGCTGGAGTTAGCGTATGGGAAATTAATTTTCAAAGCCAATTAAGAATCATGAAAACCCCCTGCGTATTCAAAAACAACTCAGGGCTCCTCAAATAAGAAAATATATTTGAAGCTTTATACGTGTTTCTGAAAAAGTGCTGATATTCTTAAAGTCAGACGTTATAGATGCCCAAGAGAAAATACTGTTAATTTCCATCAGCCATAGATAAGACTTCGATTTTTTTTATTTTTCGCTCTCACTTTACTTCCTCTAGTGTTCACGCCTGTTTTGCTTCATTGTATTTTCTTCCTTTTCTTCCTTAACTTGCTGTCTCTATGCGCTGGGTATCCTGCGTAGGATAACCCCTTGTGCATAGATTCCACGTTTTCATTACTCCATACTAAGTGATCCCCTCTCTTTCCTCTACAAGAACCGCTCTGCAGATAAAACGGAGCCTTTAAACTAACCCAAAACTACTATTTATTTACTAGATAACGTATTGGTAGAACTTTTTTAGTGTCGAGCCCCGAGGATAAGATTCCTCATGTGTGATTTTTGCAAGTAAATTCCTAAAATTGTTATTATGCTATTGGACTTATGTGTAAAATTGAACACTACAGAAGCCTCCTAATGACATCACTGCATCAGTTGTGACGCCAATGCATTTAGTTCCCATTTACTTTAACTTAAGTGAAGCCAACAACTTTTTCCTGAGAAAAAGCACGAACAACAAGAAAATCCTCGGAGAGCAAAACGTACTTCGTAATTGTAACGTGCAATGGAGAGTCGCTGTAAAAACACATAGTGCTCAAAACACACCCGTATGCACATAATCAGACCAACACACACACACACACCCACACACGCAAACACACGCACACATACACACTCATCCGAACACATACAGACACACGCAAACACACGCACAGGCAAAACACACGCAAACATGCCTTCTCGCACACCGTTTTATGTGTTATTACAGTGTGTGTACGGTGTGATATTGCGTCACGTGCCTTCGTTAGCCAGCCTTTGCGTGTGCTGGAAGAACTCAAGCTGTCAAGATACCGACGAGCTCACACATGACTATCTCCAGGCCTCAAATTTACAGGCAGAAAAACACTTAATATTGGCACACCCGCACGTGTTGCATCGGATCGCTTGGACTTCTCTTTTTTGAACGTATGGCAAGGTCCCGTCGTATCGTCGATTCTTTGAACTCCTTCGTTAATGCTTCGGTTTATGACGCACCCCTGCCGTGAAAAATGACGCCATTTTTACAGCTGTGAATCATTCGTTTTTGCATGAACGTGTTGAACGGTGGTGGTTTTCTTTTCCAATTCTTCTTCAATTTTCTAGGATATTTATATCTGTCGATATAAATAGGTTTTACAGCTACTATTAACAATTTGGAGTTTCAATACCAGAGCTCTAAAATTATTTTAGAGCTCTGGTAACCAGTTTAGACAGTATGAGCAACGGCGAGCAAGCATGCCAAGGAAACAGGCAAGCGACAAACTACAATGTATGCAATTATACAGGAGGACAACGAAAAAATTTGATTAATCGATTTTGGTGTTCCGAGCAGTGTACAAATGTATTTTTTTCGTAACCGGAGTGATGGAGTATTAATTAACACGTCTGTGAATGACAGACAGACGTAATTTGTAAGTTTCTTTGCACTTTTCCGAACCAGTCTCTACCTGTCACTAACGGAATAATCCACTTAGACATTGTCTTCCTCCTAAACGTTCATTGACCAAACGGGGCCAAGTTTATTAACCCGAAGGCATTGCGTTTCATCAATTCAGCTCTGGATATTATTTCGACTTTCCCATACCTCTAACATGCTCCTTATGCTTCATCATGCCATTCCATGGTTCACTACATGCTGCATTTTTCACTACATTTCAGGGTACAGTTCATGTTATATTTTTTCGCCGCATTGCAGGTTGAAGGATATGCTATATTTTTCATCATATTCCAGGTTGAAGCTATGTTTTTCAGCATAGTTCTTAGTGTAGTAGAAGCTAAATTTTCGTACCTTGCTTCAGGTTTAGCTCAAGCAATATTTTTCACCCTATATCCCGGCTCAGTTCATGCTTTATTTTCCCCTTATTTCACGGTTGCAGTACATGCCATATCCTTTCACCTTATTTCAGGTTACAATATGTAGATTCTGCATTCTATCACCTTCTTTTAGGTTGCAGTAAAGGCTTTATTCTTTCACCATATTTCAGGTTAGAGTGCATGCTATAGTCTTTCACCTTATTTCAGGTTACAGTGCATGTTATATTCTTTCACCTTAATTTTGGTTGCATTACTTGCTTTTTATCCCATTTTTCACAAAGGCGGCAGTCGAACCGACGCACATGTATCACCTGCGAGCATCACAATGACTCTCGAAAGAGCAGACTGAGAGGTATTCAGAGTTCACTATAAATGAAAGAGCAGACTGAGTGGTATTCAGAGTCCGCTATAAATACGGTAGTGTTTTGCTGAAGGACTGAACTCTACGTGTGTCAAAGGAAGGCATAAAATTCAACAGTTTCTCTGGGTTAGCACACCAACCATTACACAATGAGAGCTACGTTTCATGGCGATGGCCTGCTTATATGGCCTGCTTATAAAACCAATGCATCGACAATTCATGTTTGTACTTCATTGGAAATAAATGTTTTTCTTTCTTTTTTCTTTCTATGTTGCCAGAATCCGAAAATTTCAAGTTTCAGTTTCTTTAAAACAACTCTAGAGGTAAGTTTGATAACACCGATTTACAGAGAAATTAAGCTCGGTTGTTGTTTAGCGTCTCAAGAGTTAAAACTATCTCCGTTGCCTTAAAAAGTAAGAACGTTTAGGTAAAGATGGGATAGTGCCTCTAAAACATCCTTCACTCTCAATCTTTTAATGACTGAATCTAAACTCTCACTAGGATATGTGAACTCTGCTCGACAGCTGTTCGTGACACTTGCAGGGCATTTGCAAGAAAATTCCTGTAAGAATAAGCAATAGCTGCATGAATAAAATCTATGGAGAATCAACGGTATTGTTGAGACCTCTATACAACTGCTGTAAACGAGTGACACTTGATAAGTCTTAATAAAAAATGCACAGGAAAACCAACATTACCTAGAAATTTGGAACGGAGGTTCCAGTGTACTGATAGAAAGACTACAGGACGTCGATATCCATTCTTTATTAAAAAAGGAACTTGAAATAGATTGGTGAATATGGAAGCCATTTTGAAGTTACCTTAATGCGAATGTATAACAAAACATATCTTACCAATAACAACTGCACTTTCAAAAAAGAACTTCGCAACAAATTTTAAGCTTAGCAATGAAAGTCGCAAGACGTCGTTAGCTCATTTGCAGCTCGTCAGTGAAATTCCGCCATGCGTATTTTGACTCTTTAATGCTTCACCCGGACAGTCACTTTAACTTTCGCGAAAATGTAAAAATGTGTTTATGGATGACCTTCAATGCTTGCGCCAAAACTCTCATTTAATTTTTGACCAGCCAGTTTGTGCATTTTTTGAGAGGTTGGTTCATACATTAAAATGAGATTGCTTTTTATCTCAGTCGCATCTGCACAGAAATCTTAGTACCTCAAAAGCTTAACATTTGCGTAGAATGAGAAGTAATCTGCGTAGAATGCAGAGTATCTGCGTTATGGGTTCAGTATTTACGAATGATGCAGAGCATTTACTTAGTATCTTGCTAAGTTTAGTGCCTGCGGAGAATACTTTGCATTTGCGTAAAAGGCTTAGTACCTGCGTTGAGCGATTAGTATCTGCTATGACGGATTAGTTTTTGCTTAAAATACTTAGGAGCTGCTAAGAGCGGTAAACATTCGCGTAGAAGACTTACTATCTGCACAGAGGATTCACTATCTGTACGGAGTGCTTGGTAATGGGATTAGCATCTCTTTGAAGGGATTAGTATATAAGTAGATAGCTAAGCGTCAGCATGTACTGCGGCGTCACAAGGGCCAGTAATTATTCGTGTCAAATCCTATTGATGTGTGGGCAGTCAGGGCAAAGGATTTGCAAATTATTGATACAGAACTAGACCTGTAAGACCTCCAGCTCGTATTGGCAGTGCATGAACTTCTGAGGAAATTGTAGAATGATCGCAAAGCAAATTGTTGAATGATCGGGATGCAGATTGTTGAATGATCGGGGTACAAATTTTTGAATGATCGGGGTGCAAATTGTTGAATGATCGGGATGCAAATTGTTGAATGATCGGGGTGCGAATTGTTGAATGATCGGGGTGCGAATTGTTGATTTATCGGGATGCTCGAAAATATGCTTAAATTTAACATTTGTTTAGGGTAAAAAAAGATGTGAAGAAATGCGAAAGATGCGAAACATGCATGGTATCGTAAACGTCTACTAAGAATGCTTCGCATACGTGGACAGAATGAAAACAAGATTGATTACAGTTATCAAGTATAACACAAAGCAGGTAACTCTTCGGACCAGTTTTGATAGAAAATTTATGAGCTCATTGCCAATGAAATAGCTACTTTTTTGCGAAATCAGAATTTCATTTCGGAAAAAACTAAAAACTGTTTAAGAAATCAGAAAAAACAGAGTATTGTGTAGAAGCTTGAAAAATCAACGATTAAAATTGAGTAATAAATTTGAAGAAATTAATTTTATATCTTGATTATATTGGCCCGCACACCAATAGATGGCATTTTTTTGCGCTTTTCATGATGTAATTTTCCAAAAAAAGTGCATCAATACAATTTGACCGATTAGTTCACTCGAAATTAAAATTTCCTCGAGAGCATATGAAGCCGGTCAGAACGACTGGAACATTGGATTCCGAAATGAATTCCGTGTTGCAGTTAGACTAATGAAAATTTGGGGACTCTTTTATACTGGAAAATTCTCAATATCATCGTCATATTATTGGCAGATGAAGAAATATTCTGTGTAGTATACTCTGAAATTTTGTACTCATCGTTTTCTGGAGAAGCAATTAGGGTCGATGATGAATGTGTTTCAGCCGCTAGGCTATGAACCAAAACATAGAAGCTGAATCCATTGATAACATTTGCGTAGAAATAACGTAATGCATTGATTGTTTCTGTACAGCCCTGATTCACTGAATTTTATGTTTTCCCATGTTGTGTATTTTTCTTATCCGTCAAATATAGTGAAAACAGTATTTTTAGAAAAAATTTAATATATCAAACATTCACTGAAAACTTATATGGAATTAATGGAGCTGCTCTTTTAAGCCTGCTGCGTTAACGGAACATACTTTTATTTATTGATATCAGTACATTCATCTCATTCAGTCTTTCAATGCACACAAATATCGATGCATACAGACACCATCACCTTCCTTACATAACAGAGGAAAAAATATTTTCGCTCTACAAATAGCATAGTTGTACAAATTAAATCGCACATAGTTCAAAACATACCACAGCCTACTTAAACACGATCGTTATTCCACTTCATGGAGAGAGAACAAAGCATCGCTGTCAAACACAGCGGAATTTTTTCAACCTCAGCATCATCACCACACCGCGACGTACGTAGTTCACAGGCCCGACCGGAGCTGCCATAATTCTGCGCGCAACATTCCGTCGAGTGAATGGACAGGAACAAAAGGGTAATAAAGCTACAGACGGAGGCCATCCTTGCCTCTGAAGGCCCCTGATTATTGCATGAGTGCTCTGCAATTAGAAGGGGTTCGGTGCCATTGAGAACTGTATTGATCTCTTAATAATTCGCTGCGCCCGGACAAGCAATACTTTCTGTATTGTAAGGACAGGTCGGAATGAGCAGAAATATCTTGTGGGCGGAGTGAAAACATGATTTGTTCCCTGGATTTCAGTGGAAAATATCTCTGTTTTGGTGACCTCTCGAGTTCGTGGGAACGTAGATGATGTTATACCGAACTTACATTACTGAATGAAAATCCTCTCTAATTTTGCGATAAAAAAAGGAAAATTTATTCTAGGATATGATGTTTCTAGAGGTCTCGTTTCTTGGTCTCACATGCTTGTGCAGGTCTCTTTACGCAGTCTTTGAAGCATGTCCAAGTGTTTTGCTTTAGTCTCTCATGCACATCCAGATCTCTTTTTTAAATTTTCTGGGTGTCTAGGTCTCTTCCCTCAGTTCCTCAGGCTGCCACACGAATAAATTATTGAAATATAAAAATAAGGCTAGGGTGTTAAAAAATGCGGGAACGATGCAAAAATACCGTCACAATCCTCACCGAATTTAATTCGAATACTAAAAGTAAGGTTTCGACGTAAAAAATACGGTTGCGATGCAAAACTATTAAGTGAAGAACGAAAGGGCAAAAACCAGGCGACATTTCATTTTAAAAAAAACTGTATGTCAACATTAGTACGTTTCGGGCCTAGACCCATCTTCAGCTTAACAATCTGAAATGACAATGGTGAAATATTAATAACCTAGATCCATCATTGGCTAAAATAATATGAAATGACAATAGTGAAACAATATGAAATGACAATGGTGAAATAATAAAAACCTATGCTAGAGAAACTGTTGGTCTCTCGACAGTGGCACACATAAGAATGAAAGAAAGGAACAGGGGGATGAGAAAAGGTTCTAACTAACTATGTGAAGAGGGTGAGCGCTCTGCATGTCATTAAGCTGAGGCTTTAATTTATGGATGTAGAGGGACTCCAAAATTCTAAGTTTAACTGAATTACTGGAATAACCTAATATGGAAAAATCAATTCAATCATAATCAATTCAAAAATCAATTTCTGAATCAGATTTTTCCATATTAGGTTATTCCAGTAATTCAGTTAAACTTAGAATTTTGGAGTCCCTCTACATCCATAAATTAAAGCCTCAGCTTAATGACATGCAGAGCGCTCACCCTCTTCACATAGTTTGTTAGAACTTTTTCTCATCCCCCTGTCCCTTTCTTTCATTCTTATGTGTGCCACTGTCGAGAGACCAACAGTTTCTCTAGCATAGGTTTTTATTATTTCACCATTGTCATTTCATATTGTTTCACTATTGTCATTTCATTTTATTTTAGCCAATGATGGATCTAGGTTATTAATATTTCACCATTGTCATTTCAGATTGTTAAGCTGAAGATGGGTCTAGGCCCGAAACGTACTAATGTTGACATACAGTTTTTTTAAAAATGATATGTCGCCTGGTTTTTGCCCTTTCGTTCTTGTTAAAGTTGCGTTGCACGCAGAACTTACCGATAACTATTAAGTGAGAAACAGAGTTAAGCAGAAGATCGGAGTTTGAGGCGAACAACTTTTTACAGCAAATAGGTTCAGTTTTTATACGTCCCTTTTGGCTGAGAAAGTGCTGAAGAATCTTCGCGCTCAAATATTTATCATTTATTTACACGACCACGATAATTGCTTCATTTTTTGGCCTCGTTAACACATCTAACAAGCAACATGTATGTGTCTAATTGCTACTGCCACTGAAAATGGCTTCACAGCAGCCGAAACAATTACGTGCTTCATAACGACAGAAATTCAGCTCTTTTTTGGCACATTTTTTATAAAATTGATAGCAGGCTTACGACTTTGGAAAAATCAAGTGATGACGGTTTCTCGAGTTTGCGTCTTAGAGAAAACATTGAATGGGTTATAATAATATAGTAAGGGTACCATAAACTGTAGGTGGTACGAAAACTAAAATGACACAAAAACGTAGCTAAATGCTGATTATTTTTCTTTGGAGAAAATGGTTTGCTATAAAAAATTAGGGCGTCTGAATCTGGACGTACTATAGTAAATAAAGGAAACTACAGTACTACTCTAAATAACATGCAATAGAAAATAAATAAAACTAAATTATTACACAAAATAAAATATGAATTAAACCTTACAACTACAGTCAAAACTTACCACACATGAAACTATTGTCCTATAGTATACAATGCACTATCGTAAATAAACAAAAACATAGTACTATACAGTAGTAGGTAACGTTCTAAAGTGATAAAGGAAAATTTTGTTATAGGCTTCTGAAATTTGCTTAAGTGATGAAGTTATTCGAGATGATGTTTGGTTGTGTACAGTAAAATTTCACTTGAGGTGAGGGGCTAAATGAACAAAACGTTGAAAATTTTTTACCATATTTTCGTAGAATTTGAGCGCAGTTCAGTCATTTTAGTATTCTGACTGACTTCAGTGTTTGAGACAATAAGATAATTTAGTAATGGCTCGTTGTTTTTGTTTGGATATAGTACTATTATGAGAGGAAAAATCGTAACCGTTAGTCGAAACACAAAACAGCGGGGAAATACACTATGAAAGAACTGTGCAGCGTGTCACAAGCTGCATGATTTTCTGTATAGATTAGAAATGCCTGTAATACATATCTATTCCATGTGAACAAACTTCACAGCTTATTCTCAGTGAATTCTTTACACTCGAAGTGACATACATCTCACGCATTCATTTTCTAAGAAACGTACGTACATCCAAGCACAAAACCTCCAAGCCATTTTATATTACAAAGCCAGCGTAGCTCAACTTGTAAAGGACTTGTACCCACCCAATGCGAGCCAGACACCGAAGGGTGGATTCTAACGAACACAATTAGAGAAGAAGCTCTGCTCACTCGCTGGGGAACAGAGCATGATGCCCTGATGAACGCGGTCGCATTGATGAGACCATGAAATTGCCGTTTTTACGAGTCTTCGAGCCCATTACAATGCTAATGCCCGACTCTGTGCCTTCTCCTCGTCTTCGGAAATTAATCACACAAAGTCCTCCCAGGACATCCTCGTCTCTCGCAAAGAACCAAGAAACAGAGCTTGGCGCTTCCCTATTGCTCGTACAAGACGAAATTTTCCTGATGAGATGCTAATGAAGTCACTCATAGATCGGGAAGAATCTTCACCTTAGGTTACGTTTGTTACAGCAGCAATTTGCCTTAAGGCAAGTCGTATCATGATTACCGTTTGAAGTTTGTGTATTGAGCAAGTTGAAATGGGGAAGATTGTCAAAAATGGGTGTTAGTAAACGTGAGAATGAGTGAATCAGATTTAAATCTTTGATGATTCACTCATCACAAAGTTTCAGATATAGGAGGTGTACGCTATTTAAATGATTTGAAAGCTGTTGTGAACGGGTTAAAGAGTGCAAGTTTCAAATTTGCTGAAACATAGCAAACGTAGTTTATTCAGAACTTCAAAATCCAGCGCAAGTTTTGGAGGCCTCTTAAATATATTGAGTCTAGTCGTAAATAACGTGCCTTAAACTTTTGTTGGCAGCACAAATTTAGATTACAGTAAATAGATACATGTGTTTTGGAACCACTGAATACAGAAGACGTAAACTACGTTCATGAAATCAGCAATCATCTATAACATAGCAGGTGTTCCAGATAGATATTTAATTGCTCTAAAATCATAATAATCACTCTTACTTTTCAGTAAAAAATGGAACGCATTCCTGCCCATGCAGGAGTTGTGAAGCACATAAGCTAAGTAAGAGTTAATTTTTAACTTGGTTTACGGTGATCTCGAGGTAGTTTCGTGGCCTCATAAAGTGGTTAAATCTCTTCCCAAGTCGAGACTTAGAGTTCAAAGTGGAGAGATGTTTGCAGAAAGCTTGCATTTTTTCTTCGATAACTTAATGAGCAGTAAAAAACTAGTGCCATTAAAGCATTACTATGCCATTGCAAAATGTGAATATGATGCCAAAGTTGATAATTTTCATGAAAATTAGCATTGCAGTTTGTGATCTTTCCACCAGTTGCTGTGAAGCGTAATAGTCGTCTGGAAGTAGTAAGAATGACCACTTACACTACCATAGTTTGTGAAGAAATTTCTTTCGCAAAGGAGGCGTGCAGTCTAAAGAAATTAAGTTCATTTTTGAAAATAGATTATTCTCTTGAATAGGAATATTTTCTCTACTCGAATAACGTTGTCCGTGTACTGAAAGATAACTCTTTACTGTCCCTAAAAATAAAATAATTCTTTCTGTATTATAAAGAAGATTTACTTTGGAAACTACAAACTCTTTTATGTGATGGATGCCCAAAACATACGAATGGATGCCCAAAACATTTTCTTAAAAACGTGCGTTATTTTCCTGAATTCGTCTTAAAAACGTGCGAAAACCTCACAAAACTTTCAGAATTACCCACTGCATTACATTTCATGAAACATTTCCTCACATTATTGACCAGAAGATCAAACGTTTACACTCACTCACAAGTTTTCACTGTACTAACGATTCCACCCAAAAAAAGGTAAACAGCCCCATGATCTACAACAGCCTGCATGAAATACATGTGTACGCAAGTTGGAATTGATTGCAGCTCGCCGCTTGCAGCACTAAGAATTGATCAATAGATTGATAAATTGATCGTATGAAAGAAGTCCTCATTTGCAGCACAAATAATTGTGTTATAGATTAATTAATTGATCGTCGCTCGCAGCACAAAGAATTGATTAACAGACTACTTGATTGATCACACGAAAGAAATTATCGCTTGCAGAAGAAAGGATTTATTAATAGACTAGTTATGAAATCGTATGAAAGAAATCGTCGTTTACAGAACAAAGAATTGATTAATAGGCTACTTGATTGATCGTATAAAAGAAACCGTCGCTTGCAATACAAAATATTGATCGTCTACAGTAAATTTACTGTAACAAGGACTGTAAAATTACAGTAAATTAACTGTTACAAGGACTGTAAAATTACAGTAAAGTGACTGTAACAAGGACTGTAAAATTACAGTAAATTGACTGAAACAAGGACTGTAAAATTACAGTAAATTAACTGTAACAAGGACTGTAAAATACAGTAAATTGACTGTAACAAGGACTGTAAAGTTACAGTAAATTAACTGTAACAAGGACTGTAAAATTACAGTAAATTGACTGTAACAAGGACTGTAAAATTACAGTAAATTGACTGTAACAAGGACTGTAAAATTACAGTAAATTGACTGTAACAAGGACTGTAAAATTACAGTAAATTGACTGTAACAAGGACTGTAAAATTACAGTCAATTGACTGTAACAAGGACTGTAAAATTAAAGCTCGGGTATGTAGACCGCAAGACTTCCAAGTATTGACTCCCTCATCAAATATGTTTGCTGAACTGAGGAGATCTCAAACACGCACTTTAGTGCTTGACGAGGGCAATTTTTTCGCGCAAGATGCACTGAAATATGCATTGAGGGCAGCCTGGTCCACGTCGTGTGCCACAAAGGGTAATGGCTTGCTCTGACTAGCATCGTTTTTCTTCTTCTACTTCGTCGTGCACAGTGTAAATCTTCTCCTCAAATTTTGCTCTGTGAATTCCCGTGAAATACCAGTCAAATAAATATTTCAAATTTGGGACCACACATATTGATGTGAAATATGGCCCCGATGAGTGCTCCTGTGAAAATTGAAGTCGGCAAATAGGTACGCCTGTGAAATTTAAGGTATCGTGAATACTTTGCTAATATTTGGGCTCTGTAAATATTGACATGACATATGACTCCGACTAATGTTTATTTCCATGACATTTAGGCTCCGTCAACTGGCAGTGAAATATGAGCCCTATAAATATTCCGGTCAAATTAAGGTCATGTAAATATCCCTGTGAGATATGATTTCGATATATATTCCTGTTAAATTTAAATTCAATTAAAAATACCACCAGTGAATTGTAAAACGCCACGAATATTCCGATACAATTTGGGGAGAAAATATTGATATAAATATTACAATGGACTTTGAAGCCTCACGAACAGTAAAATTAGGTTGATATTTAAGTTTCTTTATGTCCCTCTGAAATTTGAGGCTCTAAAAACAATGCAGGTAAATTTTAGCTCTAAAAGCATGGGAAATTTTGTCCTACAGAATATTATAGTGAATTATCAGTTTCCATAAATTGTGTGGAGGAATTCTAGCCACATAAAATGCTTTGGTAAAATTCAGGCACCATAAAATTTTCAAGTTAAGTTTCAAGAAATACTTATGTAAAATTCTGGGTTAATGCATTTTTTTCTTAAATTTTAAATTGAAGAAGACATTTTTAAAATTAAATCTTCGAAAGTTGCTCTTGAATTATAGGCTTGGTAACATACACATGTGAAAATCATGCTCCGTGAAATGCGTGTGTAAAATTCTAGCTTCATAAAATGTTCAAGTGATATTCGAAATTGGTGCCTAAGCTCCGTGAAATATTCCACTGAAATTTTAGGCCCCGTGAAATATTCCACTGAAATTTTAGGCCCCGTGAAATATTACACTGATATTTTAGGCACCGTGAAATATTCCCCTGAAATTTTAGGCCCCGTAAAATATTCCTCTGTTATTTTAGGCACCGTGAAATATTCCTCCGAAATTTTAGACACCATGAAATATTCCACTGAAATTTTAGGCACCGTGAAATATTCCACTGAAATTTTAGGCACCGTGAAATATTCCAATGAAATTTTAGGCACCGTGAAATATTCCACTGAAATTTTAGGCACCGTGAAATATTCCACTGAAATTTTAGGCACCGTGAAATATTCCACTGAAATTTTAGGCACCGTGAAATATTCCACAGAAATTTTAGGCACCGTGAAATATTCCACTGAAATTTCAAGTTGGTCATAGCGTGAACGTCAACACTTTTTGATGGCCCAAACGCTTGTTTATCCACGATAAAGATATTTTTATGAATATTTCTGATTCGAATAAAATTGTAAACCTTAAGCCATCAGAACAGAATTTTCGAAGGTAGTTTAACAGGAATTATTAGACTTTTGCTCATCGTTAATTAAATAGAAAAAATTTAAGTACAAACGCATTTAATTTTATGAGAAATTCTTGCCGGGAGAATGGCCGTTCATGCTCTGAAAGTGAAGAATTGTCTCAAAAAAGCCTGAAAATTATATTTTTTCTTGCTCCTACCGACGTTGTTTAGTGTTCAGGGCATCATCAGAAGCAATAACGACGCCAAAACTTCAACAATATCAATACTGAATGTTATTGCTGCTGGCCGCGAAGAATGCAGGAATATGTTTTTAATCAATAATATAAATACGCATAACAGTGACAGGCTTTCCGCTCCTTGAAACCTTTTTTCGTTTCAAAATTCCAAATTACTAAGGGTTCTTATTAAGTAAGGGTTCTAATTTGATGTGGACTCTGTAGATAAATTGGGGCTATAAATAAATACTGGCTCTAAATAAACAGGGCTCTAAATAAACAGGGTCTCTAAATAAATAAGGGCTCTAAATAAACAAGGGCTCTCAAGGGCTCTAAATAAACAGGGTCTATAAATAAATAAGGGCTCTAAATCAACAAGGGCTCTAAATAAACAGAGGCTCAAAATAAACAAGGGCTCTAAATAAACAAGGGCTCTAAATAAACAGAGGCTCCAAATAAACAGGGTCTCTAAATAAACAAGGGCTCTAAATAAACAGAGGCTCCAAATAAACAGGGTCTCTAAATAAACAGAGTCTCTAAATAAACAGGGTCTCTAAATAAACAGAGTCTCTAAATAAACAGGGGCGTTAAATGAAAAGGT
>JACJUY010000333.1:178585-196032 GCA_014220935.1 Platorchestia sp. MABIK
GGTATCACTCACGCCATCATTTTTGTTTCATTTCAGTCGATAACTGAAACTCTTCCTGCTTGTTATCGTGCTGCCTGCCCTCCTGTACATTGAAAGCCAATGACAACATTTCTATTTTCTATGGAAAATGTGTGCATCTCCTGCATTAAACGTTAAAGTAGCAATTAATTATGGCGTTATTTTCAAATTTTAGTTATTTACAAAGACTGTTCTCCAAGCACACAAATTTTTTTATTACAATTAATTTTTAATGGCCATTGCATGATACACATCCCAAGACATGTGGGCGCTAATAAAGTTTCTTTGTAATTCTTTGCACACTCTTTCCTCGTTTGCTTTCGTGCAAATAGATAACCGGAATGTGCAGTGAGTTCCAGACTACCGGTCTGACATCACGGACTCTAAAACACGCTGCTTGCAAAACAATCCATCGATGGGTCTTTCTTAACTTCAGCCAGCAGCGAAACAACCCATCGATGGGTCGTTCGAAAAATTGTAGCAATCTTTCTGAAATTAATGGTATTTAATGGACTTAGTAATTATAAAATTGCTAACAGTTTTTTATTTTAAATTTGAGCTGAATTTTGAACTACAGTTTAACTCATCGCAGTCAACGTTTTAGCTTTCGAATATGAAAAATAATTTTCAATTGAACGCTGAGAGGTAAAAGGAACCCTCTCAATCTCCACAACGAATAAAATACCTCTCAAGCCTTTATGAAATGTTTTGTTCTAATTCGCCTTAATAAAAACCCTGCTGTTTTGCCTCGGTTCGAAACAAACATTCGCATTGTCTTGGATGCGCTCTAGCCGGGGGTTATCGATAACACCTGTTTGTGAGCGAGACAAAGAGAGGGAGTCTTGAGCTTAAACACATTTCTTGTTCAATTTTTCGTTCTGAAGACGTGATGAAAGGTGATTCAAATCTCTTACTGTTTTTGAAACCTAAGAGTTTTTTTCTCATTGTAGATGGTCGAGTTTTGAAGGTTCGCGCTTAATGAGCCCTTTTAATAGCAGGGCATGCCATGTAAAAACAGTCCACACGTCACTCAAGGGACGCATCAAGCCTTGTTAAGGTTAAGCTTATTCAAGCTCGAAAAAATTCATCGTGACCTTTCATCACTGAAGCAACAACTTTTCATTTAGAGAGGAGTGCGCGGTTTAGAACGCACATAAAGGTGCTAAAATTATTCCTTCCACCACTTGCTCCTCAATATTCAGAGGAATTATTCAGAGATGTCTACTGATTTCAAATCTACCAAATGTTTACGTGAGAATTGGAAACTCGAATGTATTGATGTCTTTTAAAAAACCTTGATGAATTAACACGTGTAAGCTATGAGGCATGGCAGGGTATTCCTGCAAAAACTTGTTCGAACTCAACCGAAAACAATGTTGCTGGAAGTGACGTGCGTAGGCGAGAGGCTCTGCAATGGAATTGAATTTTTGTGACTTTACATACAGTTTTGTTCTCACATGTATCGTACAATTGAATTTTTTATTAAATTTTCCTATTCCGCGATTTTGAATAAGGTTTCCGTTTGTTTTGGGGCTCCTAACTGGTAAAATATAAGTACATATATAAACTGAATGAATGAAGTGCGATATTAAAAATTGGCGGGTGCACGAATACCTCCAATACTGACTGCAAATCTCCTGAGATTTCTTGTTCATACTTAAGCACATAAGAAACTGACTAGCAAGAATGAGAGATTTTCAGCAATTCAATTGATAATTGATGCTCCCATTTTGTCTCCGCAGTCACAAACGTTGGAAAAATCCGCTGACAATTATTCCTGTGTGGAATCATGCCTTATTTTACCCGTCAACTATATTTCTACAGCACTGAGTTTCATTTACCAGACTACTGCACAATACAGCATTTTGATGAGATAATTTTTTCGACACCAAAAGTGCAATGAAATAAGTACTTTTTCACTGATAGAAAGTGAAATTTTACTTTCTTTTGCGACTCACGGAAAGCATCAATTTTGATTTTACCACTCTCGTTAAGGATACAGAAGTAGTTCTGCAGTAAAAGTAGGCGTCAACATGAATGAAAATCAAATTTACTACCGTAATGTTCAATTTTTACTTTCGAAAAGGTGTTACCTACAAACATGAGAATCTTTATTACTTTTTCGTGATTTTCATGAACCTTTTTCTTCATGTTTATGTTCTACGTTAACATTTCCATTTCGTGGTCTGCCCCAACTCTTTCCGGTGACTTGAACTTTTACTTTGAGTGATTTTCTCCACCCTTCTGTTTCGTGATGTCCTTTAACTGTTCCCATCTCCGTTTCGTACTTTTCTTCAATTTAAGCACACTTTTAATTAGAGAAGTGCTATTTTGTTCACCCTTCAGTTTTGCGGTATACTTTAACATCCTACCTTCCGTTCGGTGACCCACCTAAACTTCTACCCCTCTGTTCGGTGACCTACCTCAACTTCTACTCTTCTTTTCGGTGACCTACCTCAACTTATACCCCTCTGTTCGGTGACCAACTTCAACTTCTACCCCTCTGTTCAGTGACCTACCTCAACTTCTACTCTTCTTTTCGGTGACCTACCTCAACTTATACCCCTCTGTTCGGTGACCTACTTCAACTTCTACCCCTCTGTTCGGTGACCTACCTCAACTTCTACTCTTCTTTTCGGTGACCTACCTCAACTTCTACCCCTCTGTTCGGTGACCTACCTGAACTTCTGCCCCTCTATTCCGTGACCTACCTTAACATCTACCCTTCAGTTTCGTGATGTGCCTCAATTTTGTCCCGTTCCGTTTCGTGATTCATCTCAATTGTTGCACTACGGGAGATTGAGGGGCGAAAGAAGGCCGATCGCTCCAGTGACGTACAATGCAATTGTGAAGCGTAAGTGCTGCTGCGCGGCTTGCACGCCGGCATGACAACTTTAACAGCGTGAGGAGCAAAATTGCCGAGCTGATCGTTGAGATGATGGGCCAAAATGATCGGCGAGCTGCGCACAATTGGCATCGATTTGAATATTTCACAGCAACTTATTGATCATTCGTTCTAAATTATTGTATAGCTTACTAGGTGGTAGCTTCGGTGAGAAGTGAATGTTTTCACGTGAATTAATTTTGTTCATTATGGATTTCATTTGCTATTTTATATTAGAATTAAATATTGGTGGGACATTTGAAAAGGGGGAATCAAGTTGATTTTTATGTGAATGCAAGCGCACTTATATTAATGTAATTTAAGTTTAAATGATGATGCATGAAGTGTCAGGCAATCTAATTCAGCATCAACCCTGGAGATATTAGGCTGCTAGGAATGAAATGTCCGATTCTGAGCGAGTCTATTTTATCATATCTCAAAAAATGAAATGCATTGCAGTTCAACCAAAGTAGCCATTTGAATTACCAGGCACATCATTTAACCTGTAAGAAAGGACTGTGACTGATTTTCTCGAAGCAGATTTCATAAGATTAAAATGATCTTACCTGAATTTCTCAAACAATCGCCGGTCAGCGGGTACATTCGCTACACCCTCACCAAACACGCCGAGAATGTTTCTAGCAGCATGGAATGTACCAACGGAATTTGAGTTCACTAACAATACGACTGCCCGGGATGCAACCCACCAACGTAACTTGTGTTCGTTAACAAACGATTACCCGGGATGCAACCGACCAACGTAACTCGTGTTCATTTACAATACGAAATTCTGATCGATATAATTGATATTTTGAGCTGCCTGGGATGCCGTATTAGTGTCACTGTAGAATTCGTATTCACACACTAAAAAAGATCTGAATTATCTGTATTTCCATAGTTTTTTAAATTGCCAAATCACCACACTATGGGCCACCATGAATTGCCCCAGTAAAAGTAACGAATTACCTGCAATGATCTGGAGCCAAGATCTAATAATATAAACCATAAAAGTAATAATTTTCAAACAAGAGATCCCGAATATTTTTCTTAATGACTTGAACGGATGCCTGAACTCAAATGAGACAATTTATTTACATCACTTTGCCAATGATACTCATCTATCATATTTAATGTAAATAAACACTTTCCCATTCTTTTTTTTTCTTTATTATCGAAACTGAATGAATTGAAACCAGCGTAAAATGATCAAAGTACGAACACGGATGATACGATCGGAACTCTCTCTCAAGATTGTGAGGCCATCATACCGTGAATTGAAGTGTTACACTCTGCCATCTCTATTTTCTCTCCATGCGGGAGCAGTGTATGAGGTTCAATCATTTAAGAGGTCTCGCACTGCATAGAGTGCAGAGACGTACTTGTGGAATTCTCCTTTTTTTGGTGTCCAGGATTTTTCTTCAGGAATGTTAACACTCTGCATCTGGCTAAAGCTCGGTCTGCCGTGAGAGTGCTGGACGTTTATATATTTTGGATTCACATGTTTCGATATGACTTGTTCGAAATACGACACTTGCCATGAATAACTTCCTATGTGCTGATGTCAAAAAAATGTAGTGCACGCGATTTCTGTACATTTTTATTTGCAATCTATTTTTAACGTAAATTATGCAAGAAATACCATAACAGAAATACCCTAATACTACGCCACGAATACTGAAAAACAACATAAGGAATATGATGAGAGTTCAAAGAATCTTAAAATTAAAAGTGTTTAACTGATTAAAATTCATCGACTTCAATTATCCATTTAATATCAACGCATGTTTAACTTGCTCTTATAAAATAATCTAAACAGCATCAGTCAGAAAATGCAGACCCCCTTACAGACCATCACTATACTTTCAAGTCCATCGTTTCGACCACACTGGCGTCACCAGACAACCTGGACGCTGTCGAAGCTAACCAGCAAAGTTTAATTCAAAAGAAGCAGCGTAGGATTTCCATGTGAGAAGTCGTTACCAGCTCGCGACATCGCTATGGATGTTTTGTATGTGTAGTTAATTAACAAGATGTAAGAATGGTGCGGTCTGTTGCTCGTTGTTTGTCAATTAGAGAGGTTATTGTCATGTCTTCTGCCCTCTCCTGCCCTTCTTCCGCCCTCCTCCAGCTCTCTAGCCTTTGTTCTACCCTCCTCAAACTCTCCAGCCCTTCTTCTGCCTTCCTCCAGCCTTTCTCTTGCCTTTTTACAGCCCTTCGCCCGCCCTTCTGTTGCTCTCTACCAGCCCTTCATTAACCCTCCCCACCTCTTCTCCAGCCCCTGCTCATGTCTATTTCTTGCCCTTCAACAGCCCGTTTTTGCCCTCCCTCTAGCCATTCTCTGGCTCCTCACCAGCCCCTCTCTTTCTCTCTTCCAGTCCTTGCGTAGCCCTTCTTCACCTCTTCTCTCGCCCTTTTTCAACCTTTCCCCCAATCCTTCCCCAATCTTCCTCCAGCTTCAAGTCGTCAGAAAAAATCACGTTCATGTAAATTAAACTTCAGTCCTCGTACGGAAAGGAATTAGATCGCTCAAAGAGCAGCCTCAGCTATAAGCCCTCCAGCTGCCTAACAGGTCACCCCCACTTAAGAAGAGTAGGCATCGTACGTGCGCAAGGAATGCTGGCAGAGTGAGAGACATTTCTCAGAAGCTTTGATACCGTTACTCGAGTCCCTTGTACTTTAGATTACTTCTAAATCCTTTCAAAAGAGAGCACTGAGCGATGAAACTTCAACTAAACTCAAACATTTTTTTGAAGCAGCGTCGTTTTCGTTGCTGCCATTTCCACCACAGGCACGAAGGAGAAAAACGTAGCATCTTGGACTATATTGATCGTACTTGCTAATTTGATGTTTTCAATGATTTAGCTATTCTCGTCCCCAAGCTCGAAGAAATGAGACTGGATAATTTGGTGTTTTCAGTGATTTAGCTATTCTCGTCCCCAAGCTCGAAGAAATGAGACTTGATAATTTGGTGTTTTCAGTGATTTAGCTATTCTCGTCGCCATGTTCGAAGAAATTGGATTTTTTTAGACAATTGAAAGATCCATCAGTTTTGGTACCCAAGTGGAAAAGACAATTACACTCCTACAAAGTGAGGGCTTCAAAATTCGTGTTTCTGAATCAATTTCAAAATCACGAAAGTTACCGATGTTTTTTCTCTCGTAATAGTCGCACCCAAAAAGTGTTCATTTCATATTGACATCATAAAAAGTTACAGACAGTGAGATCAAATGATATAAAATTGACTCTGTTGTAGTGAACATATTCAGCAATTTTATTCGTCTTTTAACCAGCGCTGAACTGGAACATGGAAGTAACCACTGTCATTGAACTTGAAACTCTTGTTGAGATCCTTGATTTTAATCCTAATAAATAACTAAATAATGCTGGCTTGAAACAAATGTTGAAACCCTTAACTTCAATCCTAATTAGTTACTAAATTTTCCTGACTTGAAACTCTTATTGAGATCCTTTATTTTAATCCTAATTAGTTACTAAATTTTTCTGTATAAACCCGTGGTAGGCCTAACTTGAGTGAAATACTGACATTGCCTCGAAAACCTGCCTACAACAGCCGGCTAGAAGCAATGCTGTAAAATATACTGATCCCTTCAATAAACTAGAATCAGGAATTTAAATAAACCATGAAATCCGCAGTCTTTCTTCAAAGGTTGGTTCCCAATAACTTTGAGTTGGTTTCCCATAACTTTGGGTTGGTTTCCCATAACTTTGGGTTGGTTTCCCATAACTTTGAGCTGGTTTCCCAAAACTTTGAGTTGGTTTCCAATAACTTTGAGCTGGTTTCTCATAACTTTGAGTTGGTTTCCATAACTTTGAGTTGGTTTCCAATAACTTTGAGTTGGTTTCCCATAACTTTGAGTTGGTTTCCCATAACTTTGGGTTGGTTTCCCATAACTTTGGGTTGGTTTCCCATAACTTTGGGTTGGTTTCCCATAACTTTGAGCTGGTTTCCCAAAACTTTGAGTTGGTTTCCAATAACTTTGAGTTGGTTTCTCATAACTTTGAGTTGGTTTCCATAACTTTGAGTTGGTTTCCAATAACTTTGAGTTGGTTTCCCATAACTTTGAGCTGGTTTCCCAAAACTTTGAGTTGGTTTCCAATAACTTTGAGTTGGTTTCCCATAACTTTGAGCTGGTTTCCAATAACTTTGAGTTGGTTTCTCATAACTTTGAGTTGGTTTCCAATAACTTTGAGTTGGTTTCTCATAACTTTGAGTTGGTTTCCAATAACTTTGAGTTGGTTTCTTATACCTATGAGTTGGTTTCCCTCATTTATATGTCTTTCAAATACGATTGAAACTTAGGTCAGCAAGCTAATTTCATAGAACAAAATACTGTGCGTTCATTCATCATAAAATCGTTAAAATTTCCGACCGCGAAAAGTTCGCTAAAGCTTAATCCGACATCTCTGACACCAAAATATTCAGATGAAAATGAAAAAATGCGAAGTCTAACTTCATCACTAGCTTTTAAATTAACGCAGAAGAGACTGCTTATATCAAGCAAGATTTTCTCAGTTCATTAGAAAACTTCGAGGTTAAGATTAATTAACGAACTTTGTTTTATAAAAACATCATCAATATTTCAGACAAAGCCTTTACCGTTGTTCTCAATTTTACAAACGTGGAACGTGCATCAAGAGTTCTAGTTCCACATTTCATGCAGTACATGGTTATATCGAAGCAACTAATGAAATAGAATAGAATGGAATAGATGGAAGGGGAGTGGCGTGGAGTGGAGTGGTGTAGGGTGAAGTAGAGAGCAGAAGAGAAGAGCAAGGCAGAGTTAAGAAGAGCGGATCAGAGCTGAGCAGAGCAGAGCAGACCGAAATAGCGCAGAGCAGAGCAGAGCTGAGCAGAGCCAAGCAGAGCAGAGAAAACCTGAGCAGAGCAGAGCAGGGCAGACCGAAATAGAGCAGAGCAGAGCAGAGCAGACCAAAGCAGAGCAGAGAAAACCTGAGCAGAGCAGAGCACACCAGAGCAGAGCAGAGAAAACCTGAGCAAAGCAGAGCAGACCGAAAAAGAGCAGAGCAGACCAGAGCAGAGCAGAGCTGATCAGAGCTGATCAGAGCAGACCAAAATATAGCTGAACAGAGCTGATCAGAGCAGACCGAAATATAGCTGAACAGAGCTGATCAGAGCAGACCGAAATAGAGCTGAGCAGAGCAGAGCAGAGATGAGCAGAGCAGAGTACATAGAAAGCAGGCAAGAATCACTGCAGTACACATCAAACGGGCAAGAACTGCAGCACATATCAAACGAGCAAGTATCACTGCAGCACATATCAAACGAGCAAGTATCACTGCAGTATAGATGCTGCGGAAAAAATTGTAACTTATATCATTTTCCGTACGCTGCCCTCGTTGCTAAGATCGTCTCCCCTCGTGATGCGCTAATTACAGGCTCAGCGGCTCATCACACAAGCTCTGCTCCTTATTTTATCAGCCTTCAGTGATGTCGAACTGACGGCGAGTGTAAAGGTTTGCTTCGTGAGGGTGAAGGCTGGAATCCCTGGCGCTGCTATCGGATTTTTGGTTTAGAAAGTGCTACGTGCTTCATCATGCCTGATTTAGTTTACGTATAATACCCGTCGATTTATAGTGATTTGCATAGTGATTTATACACGGCTATTGAAATTACTCGGAAAACAGGCCCTCTTAAAAGTACGATTTTGATGTCACAAAGTTACGTGGCTAGCACAATATTTTTAAGACAGACGTCACAAAAAGTTCATACGAGTTACAAAGATGGATGTAGTTAAGTGTTAAAAAAAATAAACAAGTAATGGAATTCGCGTGCTGAAAGATCATATTTTTGGTGCTGCAGACAGAGCATTGATAACAGGGTTCCAATTTTAGAATTTTCCTCGCAATTTTTTTCGAAATTTCATTCAAACAAGCTCAAATTTGAGAATTTTATCGTGAAGAAAGGTGTATCTGTCAATTGAGACAGAACATTGATACCAGGGCACCAACGTTAGTATTTTTACCATCGAAATTTGTCAAGTTTTTGTTCGAACGAGCCCAAAATTTAATTTTTTTTCAGACCGCAGGTGCATCTGTCAATTGCCGGTGTGGAGTGCCCCTAGCCGGCAGCAGTGCTGATAACAGCAGGTAATTGGTGCAATTGGGCAGGGTCACGCTAACGCTGGAAAAATAGATGGAGGGGCAAATGATGACTCTCGTAGAAAAGGCACATGGTCAATGCTCAACACTTTCACTGCGATGGGTTAAACTGAAGTTCAGTATTCAACTCAAATTCAAATTCAAATGTTGTTAGAAATGTTATAAATACCTAACAGTAACTGGGTTCATTAAATACCATTAATTTTAAGAGATTGTTAAAACTTTTTCAAACTACCCGTCGATGGGTCGTTACTCAGCAGGAAAAATTGAGTACGACCCACCGGTGGGTCGTATCGCAGTCAAAGTGTTAAAAAGTGGTTGGATCGATATACTCACTCAAAATATAACCATGAAGGGATATAAAATAGATCGTAGTATATTTACTAAAAACACTCAATCTGTAAAATTTGATATCACTGTTTATAAAAAGCGAAGTGTCAGTGACATCGAATTTTATTGATTAAGTGTTTTAGTTATTATGATGAGCAAGCTTCTTCGTCTTTCAAAGAGTGATGAACTGGAAAAATTCTGTCAGGTTGAGAAGTTAGAAAACATCGTAGGATAGTTATTGTTATATTACTACATATTATATGGTTCTATTTCTACCTTATACTTGCTCCCTAAATTTGAAGAGCAGCTACTCTGTGAAAAATATATCCAAGTATGTACTCCCATATTTGTACAGATTAAATGCATGAAAAATTATAGTCGATCCGACTGACTTTCAGTATGGTAGGGACTAAAAATGTGTTACCCGTACCAGAAGCAAACTGTACAAGTCAATTGACGTACACGCAATATGGCACAAACAACATAGAATATTTTTAACATAGATTACCGTTAACAACCTGATGTCATTCACAGCCCCTATGACAATTTTAAAAATGAGTGCATGTGACTTATTTTTACGCCAGAGCTTTTGTGGTGAAAGAAATCAGTTTGATGGGTAGTAAGCTGTAGAAACTTTCTTATGTACGTCTCAATTGACACACGTACGAGTAGTACTCCAGCTATTGCGCTGAAACATTCAATTGAGAGATGGTGCAATGTTCAAACGTAGAAAATCTGACTCTGAGATGTTAATCAGCATTGAAACAGGTAAAAACTATAGCTCAAGAGGAAGAAAATGCTCGCGATTTGCTCTGGTAGAGAAGTGTCTCGTGAGCTATCCCACATTGATGTACATCCTTGCGCTTTTTTTAAAAAATTGATTTAAATATTTGCTTTGAGTATTATTGTACTTGCGTTTATCAACCAAAATAGATTTTTGCTTCGAGTACAATTGAACATGCGTTCATCAACCGAAATTAAGATGTCTTACAAAAAAATACTTATTAGTTACTTATAAATGGTATAATGATATCTGTGAGGGTAATTCCAAGCTCAGTTAAAATTGACTCGAATTTCGAAAAAAAAAAATTTTTCTCTGAGGTCGTCTGTCGTCCGTTGTTGGGAGGGGTAGACATGTCTGTGGAACTTCACCTACATTGGTAAGATATCACAAGGTTACACAAACAATCATATGAATTATTTTGCTGCAGCATGGAAACTTCACCTTAAAGATGAAGTTTCCAGGGGAAACACACTGAAATATAAGAAATTTTTTAACAAATAGGAAATTTTATGTTGCATCGACAATACAGAGAGTTTTCATTTCAAACTTCAGCTTTTAACTAGACACGCTGAATACTTATTCAAAGCTGGAAAAATAATCTTCCCTAAGCATAACCCACAGAAAAATGATTGTTGAAGAATTAACGAAGTACACGGAGGATCGAATCAAAAAAGCCATCGTCCATAAGCGTTGATGATCATATTTTAAATGCAGAACGAGGGGGAGATTAAAAAAAATTCCTGTCGTGAGTTAAAACGTCCCAACTCTTTATATTCTCACTCTCTAATCAGCGTTAGGCTGAGCTACAAAGGTTAAAGTTCTTATTTCTTAGAGCAACTCATTTTACCAGAATATTTTTAATTTAATAAGAAGCGGGTACTAACAATTTAATTATTCTTAATTCAGCAGTACAGTTTTTCCCGTTACCAGCGCTGTGGAACCATCGAGAACGTTCGATCGTAGGCAATAATGATTTAAATTTCGGTCTAACTGCAGCAGTCGAGCTATTTAAACGACAAGAAGAGTACGCTCGTTATTCAAGTGTTCAACCCCAGAGGAGCATGGAATTTCTTCAGTAATTTGCTGGCACACACCTCGGTAGCAGGGATACAGCACAGGTGTGCCGGCAAAACTGCCTTCTGACTCTCGAACTGTACTAGTGAAGGTGAAATAAATTAAGTGCGAACTGAACGGAACGTAGTGAAATAGACAAGGTGAAATTGATCAACGTAGTGAAATAGACAGGGTGAAATTGATCAACGTAGTGAAATAGACAGGGTGAAATTGATCAACGTAGCGAAATAGACAAGGTGAAATTGATCAACGTAGTGAAATAGACAAGGTGAAATTGACCAAGGAGAAATACCGTAAGAAAACGATGTTGAGAGAGAAAGTCTTGGTTTTCATTAAGTGCTTAAGCTAAATCGCGAATGATTGGGAATTTAGTGTACGTGAAAGCATTCACGTTTTTTGCTTAAGGTTGTAATTCATTAAATTAATAAGAATTTGGAAGGGAAATGCAGACCCGGTTTGATATTCAGAATCCCGCGTTCACGAACACGAATTTGCTGTAACACATCACCCAATTCAAACAGATTTTAAAGTACTATGCATATAACACAAGACAACCACGACAACAAACGTCAGTAAATGTCTTCACCAGAGTTTTGTACTTAACGAAATATGAACCAATCTTGATATCGTTCAGCAGAAGCCAAAATTATCACACAGCAAGTGTAGAGTTCTGACACAGGTGGGCGGTAGACATTTCCCTGGTCGCTTCACGAACATTTGTACTTTTATTAATTTCATCCAGAATACCTGCAATGCACTTAGTCGTCAGTCTATCTTAACTTCGTATTCACGCTATCGACACGTGAATATATTACCTGAAATTGCGCTCGTTCAGCGAATTTCAGAAAAAACTAACGAAGTCAACTGTGAATGAAGCGTTGGTCAAATGAAGTGACTATGGGAGTGATTTGTCGCTTTCAATGTCAGTAGAATTTGCCTTCTGGTATCTTGGGTACGTGAAATTCCATGAAAATTTCTTGAAGTCTTCGGTTTTTATCATGAAAACGATTTATGCTTAGATGATTATGGAAAGTCAGATAAAATAATGAAGTTCAGCTGAAAATTGAAAATATCTACATTAAAAAAGTATTTGTATAGCTAATTACATGTGCTGACCACCATCGCAGTATTGTTGTAGCCTTTTCAGGTGCAGTATTGACAGGTCTTTTTGGCAGTCTGACGCAACTCAAACGAGGTGTGAGGATTTTGTTGATTTGAGTCAATTTGCTCGTTGCCGCTCGCAATTATTTTGCTGCAGCATGCAAACTTTGCATTAAAGATGAACTTTTCGTGGGGATTGTGTGATGTAACATCGCCCCTCAGACAACTGTAACTGATAATCCGGTACTGCAGCGCACTGAAATTAAGGAAATTAATCTGCCATATTGTGATTAATTTTGGGTTCTGCCCAAGGATTTGACTGACCAGTGATTTTAAAATCAAATTAAGCTCTAATTTGTAATTTGTGAAATTATACTAAATCTTAGGTATAATTTATTTAAATTTACCCATTTTTATGCAAATAAGGTCGTTATTCCATAGAATCTTTTGCCACCATTTCGAAATTGAAGTGCAAATGAAAAAATAAGTGATCATGATATGTAGTTCTGATATGATTTACAAGCGTATTTCTGAAAAATAGCATCCTTTAGTTTTGAGTCTAATGACCTTAATGATATTTCTGATATCTACTCTGAAATTCATTCATAACTAAAAGCAGGAGATATTGACTAATTGTGCTGTTACTACAGAGTACTGAGAATGTGCTTAAATTTACCTTATTTCGTTGCCGTTGGTTGCGTTGGTTGAGTAGATTTAGTATAAGATTGGAATGAATTTTAGGACGAATCGTAGAGATTGAACTTGCTGTTTCGTATTATCAATTGAATATTTTCAGCAAATTAGAACGAACAGATGGTAAAATCACGGACCGAACTTACAATGCTACAATTTCCAGTGATAACATAACGCAAATTTAAAAGAAATGCGAGGACGATCAGAAGTTGAACTAACAATTTTTTAATATCATATTTCAAAACTTGGTAAATGTGGTCGAGCTGATAATACACGAACTTGCCATTAAATTATGAACACTAGCTCGGCATATGAATTCCAACACACAAAATCAGTTACATTTTTCACCAGCAAACAAAATCAGAAATATTTTTCTTTTAGGAATGTGACCTCCACACAAAATCAGACAATCATCACTGTGACCCCTACACAGCACCAGACGCATTTTTATATCATCAATGAGACCACCACACAAAATCAGACATATTTTACATCACCACTGTGATTAGATGCACAACGCAGCATACAAGTGAATGTTAGGCTTTGGCCGTCCAAATGAATTTCAAAACCCAAATCTCCAAATCGTTTTATCATAATCTCTCTGGATTCAAAATTAAGATCTCCACAAACATGAATTTCGAAGGCAGTTTTGCGTGGCATTATATCGACAAGTGTCTTCAATCAAACCCTCCATGCATCAACTGATCTCTTGCGGCCACATTTGTGGCCGAGATTCTAGAAGTATAATTTTTGTTCTATGAAGCCTCACAAGTTTTCTTTTGGGTTTTTGTCTGGGAACTTAGCTGGCCAATCTAAATGCCTGACATAACCTGAATGACTGTCTTGTTCATTGATTAAAGTTCTCGCCAGAGACACCCGAAAGTTGGCGTCCTGAAAAATAGGCAAACAAAAATGCTTTTGTGTTCAGATTTGTTTAAAAAAAAAAACTTTAATTGTCAAACAGCTGAATGTAGCCATTGGGGTTCAGATTGATGGATAATTCAATCAAGGACCCCACTTCTGTGTCAACGAAACAGCCCCAGAACATGACAGACCCTTGTCCTATTTGCATCGCCCCGTGCCCTCAGGCTTCATATAGAAGGCTTCATGAACACGAAAGCAGGCATCATTGCTATAGAGACAACTGTAATTCATTCGACAACATGACCCCTCTCTACTCCTCTACACTCCAATGTGCGTGTGCTATGGTCCAGCTTAAACAAGTGATATTGAGGGCCAGATTCAACATCTGCCTTTTGCGAAGAACACTACTCCATATATTCTTTGCATGGAGTTCCGTATGAAGAGTCCGTTCAGATACAACAGGAAAAGAGCCATCATTGATGTTTTGCAGTAGTTCCATTCTTTATACGAAGCGATTCCAGTCAACAATTTGGGACACATGGTGGCGGTCTCCATTGGTTAGAATTTGTTTCCGACCATATTTTGCCTGGAATTGTCGCATGTACGGGATTTTTTACATTGTTCGTTGACCCGCACAGAAGTGCGGCTTGAAACCCCTGTGAATTCTTCTACTTCCTTCACTGCGTCTCCCTCAGCCCAATTAAATGCAATGGCTCCTATTGCCCTTCTCAGAGTTCTTGGTCTCATCCTATCATTGTGGACCGACTAAGAAACAAATTTATTTCTTGCGAGCTCTGAGTGATGACTGAAGCTGATTCAGAAAGTGCAAAAGCTTAACCTTTGGTCACACTTGTGATCAAAGATTGATGAACATGGTGAATAACTGGAGCTCGAAAAACAAATGTGACTTTTCTTGCCCATGTAGCTCAATGTATTTCATATCAAAATTGTACGGTAAACCTGTTCTTTGGAGTTCGCAGCGAAGTGAGAGTTTCTTCCTCATTCTGACGTCGGCGACAAACTGATCCCCATGCCAGGAAGTAGAAATAACAATATAATAAGCAAGAAAACTCAGACGTTAACGAGTTTAACCGGTTTTTAGCCAACACCAGCCGACAAACAGTCCTTTGCACAAGCCCAGTTTCATTGGAGTGGGGTGAATTAGAGCCTGGAAAAGCTGACATGTGGATTTGGAAACGCTTTTCGCGTGTGTTAGGAAGCAGATTATCGCGCTCAGGTGGTCGGTGCTACAGGGGGTTCGATTGGCTCTCAGAGAGATGCCACTCCAGGAGGCGTGGAGGATAAATCTCGTATTTTTATGCCGATACTGAGCAGCAGCCGCAGCTACTCCAGGCACGAATTGCTGCGGCCTACCTTGCACAATCCATGGAGCAGCATTTGGGATTTTAATCCTGTGATTCAGAGCCTGCGACACACGACCTGCGATGTAGAATCAGTAGTGTAGAGCTAGTGACGTAGAATCAGTGATCATGAATGTTGTAGAACTAGTGATACAGAGGTGATCTAGAAAAAAAAAGGGATATAAAGTTGGTGGTTCAGAATTAGCGGTGCTAAAATGGGAATGTAAAATCAGTACTATGGAACAAGTGCTGTAACATTAGTTGTTGTTAAAACTTAAATCATTTTGTAAATTCTCTTTGTTTTCTCAAATGCATGTTCTCTTTCGGATTGTTATATATATGATTGGATTGTTCTCTTTTGCATGATGTGAACTAGTAATTTATTGCACATACAGCTGTGTAAAACTGGCGGTGTAGAGTCAGTGGTGTAAAATTGACGCTACTGAATCAGTGATGCAGATTCAGTGACCTAGAACCAGTGATGCAGAATCATGCTATAGAACCGAAGATGTAGAACAAGTGGTGTAGAACAAATTACACAGAACCAGCTCTGTAGAACAAGTAATGTGTAACAAGAAATGTATAAGCAAATTTCAGCAAGTCTTCGTAAATTTGTGCTTAAACAACTTCAGTGTCTTCGGTAGCTAGTCAAACTGATAACCTGAGTAATATACATTATAGAAAAAATGATAATACTCAAAAATAAGGAAAACATTTGCTTGTACTTGAACAACCGCTGAAAATTCCAAATGAGATAAATACTTATGAACGCGTTGACGGAGGCGGGTTTAACTGAAGTTCAATATTCAGCTCGAATCAAAATCAATTTAAGCAATTGAGCTTGGGAATAACAAATATTTACTTGATCGCTCCTTCATTTATTTTTCGTTAAGTATTTATAGAAATTGGGTTTGTGATTACTGGTCGGTGAACAACGATGTGAAAATTCAAATTACTTCAGGGACCAACGCGGGCTCAAACCGCAATCAAAGAGTTAACATACTCATGGCACACCCTAATGTACGTAGTTAATACTTTGACTTCGACGTGAGCCACCGGTGGTCACTGTGGATGTTTTCATAATGCTGTTGGCAGACCAGTTGTCACACACTCAATTTTCATAAATACTTAATCAAAATAAAATGAAGGCACGATCCAGTTAATGCAGGCTATTTTCAACATTGCTTACCACGATTGGCTTTAAATTTGAGTTAAAAGTTAAACTACCGTTTTACCTGCCGCAGTTGAAGTAATTTTGAACGCTCGTTCACTCGACGCGCTGTAATGGTGATCTAACATTGCACGTGTCTCATTAGATCTGGACGCGTTCATGAGGAGCAACGAACAGCTGCGTTAGAAGAATGATGATATTTTGCCATTTACGTTAAAGGAATTAAAAAGTTCTAAAATTGAGCATCGCGTTCGATCAATTTATTAAAATATTTCTTGTAAAATGCGGATAATAATGATAACTATGCTGGCATGACAGTATTGTTCTACAGTATTGTCTATTTAGACATCAATTTTGAATACTTGAAGAACAATTTTGCTAATTTTCCGTATTTTTATTCAATGCTTGTGTTTTTTGTGTTTACAGAGTATGACTGATGATGAGCTGAGGCTTGAAACGTTTCATTAAAATGATTTTAAAGTTATTCTTTGCTTTTACCTTCATAATTAAACTGCTCAGCAGAAACGATATTCCTAATATTGTTCTACAGTATATGTGCTTTAAGTAACACGTACAATTGAGGGAGTTTACACTGTATCCATAAAACATAATTTACCTTTATTTGTCAGTCAAAATTCAATTGTATTTTACAGGGTTCCAGACAGTTCACATTTGTTTATAGAAATTTTTCATACACGTTCGCAACAAAAAACTGCATCCTGCAAAATATTTAATCATTTTTCTAGCACCCATTGAGGCACACAGTCTTTCAGCTCAACATGAGACAAGCACCCATGGAAGTTATAAAGTTAAAAACAAATTAACAAAAATCTATCCTTAACGATTGGCAGTTCATCCATACGCTTCGCTCACAATTTAGTTTTTTTATGCCATTGAGAACGACTGCGCGACGTACGTAAATTACGTACTTCGCTTACGTACGACTGCGCGACGTACGTAAATTACGTACTTCGCTTACGTACGACTGCGCGACGTACGTAAATTACGTACTTCGCTTACGTACGA
>JACJUY010000333.1:196044-235122 GCA_014220935.1 Platorchestia sp. MABIK
CTTCGCTTACGTACGACTGCTCGACGTACGTAAATAATATTATGGCATGAGATTTTCTACGGAAAAATAAAATCTTTTTCTTGGTCTCATATTGATTCTAGAATAGAACGATCATTAATGACACTAAATACGTTCATTGAGAATACAAGAGCATGGGATTTTCTGACGAAAATAAAATTTTTCACCTAATCTAACTGTATTTCGATTACAAAGCGCTCCCTCTTGGCGGCAAAAAAATAAGTTTGCACGATAAGCGAAGAATTAGAAAACTCACACAAACGCATTCATCATAAATCAAAACATTTTAGTTCAAATCCATACCCGCCAAATAGGATGATAGCAATAATTACTAGACCGCAAAATTGAAAAAGGTACTTTCTCTCAGGCCAATATTTTTTCGACACCGTAAAATTAAAAAAAACGTACGCACTCTAGGATCATTATTTTTTCCCCGCCGTAATATTAAAAAAGTACTCACTTTTGAGTTAACATTTTTTACATCGTAAAATTTAAAAGGTAATAACTCTTTGGTCAATACTTTTTTCTGCACCGTAAATTTAAAAAGGTGTTCACTTTCGGAGTCAATGCTCATTATATTTGTAAATGAAGAAAATGAAAAGAAAGATGTTCGATCTAACAAACAAAGGAACTCACCCACAGGCCGAGGTACAATGAGTACACATACACATACATTTAAGATCCGCAAGCACGTATTGGCAGGGCGCGAAAGTATACATGAACAGTGATCACGTCAAAATGTACCCGAAAATTGGGCTTTTTGATAGCTTACGACGAGTGCAAGAACACATTTTTCAAAAATCCGCAAAGCTTGGAACTCAAACACCCCTGCCCATTTTTTTAACATTTCAAATGAGGTCGGTCTGAAAGACAGGTCAAGTTTAAAACCGTTCGATCAGGTATAAGAAAGGTTTTAAAGTTATTATGCATATATTTCGAAGTATTTCATTAACAGCAATTTTTTTTAACCTTATTCAAAAAATTTCTAAAGATTTTTACGCCCGTAAAGAAGAAGACAAGGATTGCCCTTGAAAATGGTGTCTCTGATCTTGAATAATTGAACACGTTAAGATTTCGGATTAGTCTTCCTAGTGAAATGAAATTAGAACAAGATGTTTTAAAATTCGTACATCAACTGTCCACAGATTTCTTATAACTTCGTATTCTAATATTCAGTTTCAGAGAGCAGTGAAGCGGCTGCCACAGATAAATGTAGATTTCCCAAGTAAAATATTTTTCCGAGGTCAATTTGAACAAAACTATTAAAAACGTCATATTTCACCGAAAGTTTTTTCAAGTTTGCACAACGAACTTAAATCACCACAGAAACGATTCGGGGCTGAATTAATTAATCTTAATGTATTTGTCTAAAACCAACCGCTGAATATCATTATTTGATCAATCTTGGCACCACAGAGCGCGGCAGCCAGCACTGGTCACTAGAGAGCCCTGCACACACACCTCCTCACTGCACGAAGGCGAGTGCCACACTAACATCGAGCGTGTCACGGTTCACTATCCAAGATTAGATGAGAATTCTTGTCAATTCTTGAGAGTGTTTAGCGTTGAGCAACTCAGTTTTTGAATCATAAAATCCTGTCAAAACGTTAACATATTAATCATTGTTTTGTAAATCCTCCTGCATTCAACATATTATAAGTTTTTAAAAGAAAGCGAGGTGGAACCTTCTTTAACACATTTTTATTGCTCTAAAAATCCTTCAGCGTTCAACAGATTCTAAGTTTTTAAAAAAAAGTGAGGTGGAATTTTTTATAAACATAGAGAACTATTACCAATTTTTTACCACCGTCCTTGTTTAAGATGTTATTGATAACATCGAGTTGTGAGAAACTGAATGAGTCTCTTCACATGCTCCTTAAAAATCGCTCATTTTTGTTTACGTTCAATGCGAGCATTTTAGCTGTTTTGAAGTTAATGACTGTGAGAATGTCTGTTGGCACACACAATCCAGGAATAATGACGGTAAGTTAATGACTGTAAGAACGTCTGTTGGCACACACAATCCAGGAATAATGACGGTAAGTTAATGACTGTGAGAATGTCTGTTGGCACACACAATCCTGGAATAATGACTGTAAGTTAATGACTGTGAGAATGTCTGTTGGCACACACAATCCAGGAATAAAAGAAGCACAATTCTGGAAATACTTGACACATAATTCATGCAATTCAGACGCACGTGAACACACCTCACTTGTATATGTCTACGCACCACACTGACATCTCAAATCAGTGAGATAGAACCAGTGATGTAGAACTAGTGATGTAGAACTAGTGATGTAGAACTAGTGATGTAGAACTAGTGATGTAGAACCAGTGATGTAGAACCAGTGATGTAGAATCAGTGATGTAGATCCAGTGATGTAGAATTAGTGATGTAGAACCAGTGATGTAGAACCAGTGATGTAGAACCAATGATGTAGAATCAGTGATGTAGAACTAGTGATGTAGAATTAGTGATGTAGAACCAGTGATGTAGAACCAGTGATGTAGAACCAATGATGTAGAACCAGTGATGTAGAACCAATGATGTAGAATCAGTGATGTAGAACTAGTGATGTAGAATTAGTGATGTAGAACCAGTGATGTAGAACCAGTGATGTAGAACCAGTGATGTAGAACCAATGATGTAGAACCAGTGATGTAGAACCAATGATGTAGAATCAGTGATGTAGATCCAGTGATGTAGAACTAGTGATGTAGAACCAGTGATGTTTAAGCAAATTCCAGCAGGTCTTCGTAGATTTGTGCTTAAATCGCGCTATAGTGGCGTATTAACAATTTTAAGGAAAATTTATCCATCTCAACTTAATTGACTTTACAAAATTGCCACATCTCCATCATATCGACCAATTTCAATTAAATTCCCCTATCTCAGCCAAATTCCCTAATCTGAAGAAAATATGTCTATTTTAATTAACCAAATTAACCTTTCGCAACCAAATCGATCTATCCCAACAAAATTGAGCTATTTTAACAAAATTGGCACATCTAAACAAACTTGAACCCTCTCAACCAAAATTCACCTATCTCAGCCAAATTGACCTATTTCAACGAAATTAACTTAGGAATTGTTCTAAACCTCGACAAAATCTGCTAAACCAAAACCCAAAGATCAATACAATCGCTCACTCAGAGCTCTTGAAACATTTCCCGAGAAACTAAAAATTCAAAGAACGGATGTATCTTTAAATCCACATTTTTTACATTCTATCCTCACTGCTTAACTATTTAATTTTTAGCTCATGCTTTCGACATTAATGTTTCGTTTTAAAGTTTTGACTCATTTGTTCGATGTAAATCCAATTTTAAAACCTTCAAAGCAAGTTTTTACTCGTCATTCCATTTCTGTCGAAATGAAAGTTTCACATTTTTCCAACTTGAAGAATTTCATACTGCGTATAGGGCTGACACGCAGCGGGGATTATGAAATGCCTCTCTAAAATTCCGAGGTCTAAATTAAACGCCCGCGTCACACAGGCGAGACACGGTGAGCTGCGTTCGCTATGAACAATTTTTGTGGCAGTTGCGTCTGCGTACCGGAAAAATCCTGGAGGCAAAATCAAAATATTGCATAAAAAGTTCATTTCCCCCTAAATTCTATGATGTTTTGAGAGCCCTAATGGTTACGTCAAAAAATTGCTCCACTAGGTCATTTTCTTATAAATTTGATTTTGTAGCGTAGCTAGAGCATATTTTTTTCGTATTAGAAGCATATTTCCCCCTAAATTCTATTATGTTTTGCGGGCACTGGAGGCAGCGTCAGAAAATTATTTTACTAGCTCATTTTCCCATCAATTCGATAATGTTTGGAAAATCCTGGAAGCAACATCAGCAAATAGTTTTCAAAAGCACATTTTCCCATAAATAGTTTACTTTATTCATAATCCTTGTGGCAATTTCAGAAAATTGATCTGATGGCAGACTTTTGCCTCAGTGCTACATTTTCTAAAAATTTTATTTTACATAGCGCGTGCTAAGCAGCGATAGGATTTAAGGTGATGTGACGAGCTCGTTGATGAACAAAATTTTTCTTTTCTAAACAAGCACGTCATTTATTATCAACTTTGAATTGTCGATCCTGTTCATGCAATTTTTAACTAAAACCGAGGAAGTAAACTGTGAAAGCTTTGCATCGTGAAAACATTATTTGAGAAAAACAATTAAACACAAATTGTCAAATGCCCTTCCATTGAAGTAATGTTACATATTTGAAAGAGTTTGTAATGTAATGGGTTTTACATTATATCTGGTGAGTTCCTCTGTTACGCAGTTAGAGAATACTTTTTGTTAGAGATACACAATTTACAAAACTTCTAGAATAGGATATGGCAACATTCTAGACCATTTCACCCGCTCGAATTCATTTGAGAAGAGAGTAATATTTAAAACGAACATATCATTCATTAAAAGTAATCCAATAAATAAGGGGCATTCGGTTTGAGCTTTAAGCGCATATTGGAAAGATTTATTTTTTCCCATCTTTGCCTCACCATACAATGACCATACTCTCGAAATTCGTTCACATGCTTAAACCTAAATCATGAAACAAAAATGCGAAAAATCTTTCGGCACTCACTCGTTTCCATCCAAACGATGACCAAAAACTGACTTTCAAAATCAAGCGCTTCGGACAATTAATAAATTAACATTAATTACCTTCTACTCTCTGGCGCGATAAAAGCTACAAAAATCACGGAATAATATTTGTAAAAAGAATTCCTAAGCGCAACTTGCTTCAACTAGTTTGCCATACCATCGAACGAACCGTGGGTTCTTTCTTTTTCCGATGCTATTTTTTCTGCGCGGCAGCTCAAACTGAAGATAATGCATTCATTGAATCTGGACACCAAAACAAGAAGGTATGTTTGCTCAAGTCGCCCCCTGCCTGGTACTGGGCATCCCGAAGAAGAAGAAATGGATAAACATTTACATTTATTGGCTACTCCCAGCATTGTTGGTTCTGACCACTCCTTTCTACGGGATTCTTTTCTGTGTAGAAATTCGAGATTACATGGCAATATGTTGGGATCAGAAGGTACCGCTTACTATCTCTGATGGTTAATACGATAAGCCAATTACTGTTTTCTGTGGTTCCGCTACTTCATGCAGACTCAGGTTAGTTTTGGTGCCAGAGGGAGAGAGTGAAAAGAAATCTGTGTTGAACTTGAAGAAGGCAAGCGAAGAGTTCACATGGAATATTGCGTAGCGGAAGAAATACTGAAAATGATGCTAAAAGAACAATGAAGAGGCACAGCTTGTTGGTAAACTTATTGTCTATACTAAGGTCTCTATTTACTTAGGTCTCAGTATACGTGAGCCTCTGAGTTTAAATATCGTGCACAGGTTTTGCTGAGGTGCAGCCAAAAATGGTAGTGTACTTATAAAGGAGTTGCGATTCGTGTTAGTCTCTCGGAAAAAATTTAAATTTTTACAAAGCTTGTCACTGAGGTGTCGTACCCAAACTTTGTGAGCGTAAATGAGTAATTCGGCCATCGATCAGCTACTCGTACATTTGATCATGAGCTGGAAATGACCGCAGAATAGTTGTTTTATTTGTAATTTTCTGAGTAAATGACAGAAGAAAGTTACACTGTGTTTTCTTCTCATTATAGAGAAAAATATTTCATTGCTAAAATGATGCTTGAATGATTTGATTGCTTTTTGATTCCCTGTGCGGTAAGAAAGTGAACTACAATTTTTCATGCACCCGTTTATGAGGTAATCATAAATTCATGATTTATCTTCATCATTATGAAAATTTAAGAAAGATATAGCGACAGGTTTTTTATTTGCTGAAAAATATTAATATGAATATAACAACGAAATTTGGGCCACATTCCGAGCATCGCTGATATAATTTCAGCTATCGTAAAAACTACATAGACCTAAATGTTCAACCCTACTTTTTGAAATTCACTCATCTTCGTTCATTTCACTCACTTCTCGTTTTGTGAAACAATAGGTACAAAATTTTCCCTAATTGTGCAACTGAAAAAATATTTGTTCTCCGGCTGTAATCGGTTTAAAAACACACATTTTAATTTTAGAGCATGAAAATCACAAACGGAATGTTAATATTTTAATTTACACACACTTAGAAAAATCAATACGTAAGTTCATGTCAACTTAGACCAAACGATGTATGAAAACATCAACTTCCTCCCCAGTCGAGCAGAATATGAACCGAGCCTTAGACCTACCGATGTTTCAATCACAAGCAATGCATTCAACGTGATTTCATCGCATTCACTGCATAGTTCGCCTTTTACGAAAATAACTTTAGAAAGGCTCAGAGTTTGATCACAGTCGATGTTGGATCTGTAAACAAAAAGTTTTTAGCCGAGAGGATGGCAGTACCGAGCACTAGAAGAGTGCGTGCGCTTCAAAGAAACACACGTGAAAGATCACAGAGTCGGGAAATCTATTGGAGTTGGGTCGTGTTTCGGAAATATTTTTTGCCTATTTTCCGAATAAAAATTGTCGGCTGAAGCACAGACGTTTCAATAAATTATAGAAAATCGGTTAGCGCTTGGGATATGTTAAAAAGAGTGATAGTGAATAAATCCATTTCTTTTGCATATTAGTTTGAAATTTATTTCTTATACATTCCTGTGATATAACAGTTTCTGTGTGACGTTATGACACTACTTTTCGCAATTTTTACTCGAGCGATTAAAGAAATGGATTATACTTCTAATTGGTTTTGCACCTTCAATGTCCTTAAGATGCAAGTTCGCAGCTTTTAAAAATAAGTATTTGCCACAATTTTGCATGAAATTGAAACTGACACTCGAATGACAAATTTGATCTATTGTTTACAAAATCAATGAATAATTTTATAGTAAATATGATTGAAACGTTTATCAATATCACGTCCCATTATTGCTGAACAAATGCCGTTGTATTAATTTTTTGGTGTTAAAAATTGTGTATTTGAAGCTTCATCTACACGGTCTTTCAGATAAATCCAAATTCAAAAATGTTAGTAATTCTGATCTCAAGTTCAAGTTCAGATAGAACTCGGCTCCGGCTCCGAGTAAGACCGTTGACTTCCTCAGAAAGTCGAGTGTACGATTCTGGGAGAGACTTTTGGCCTTCCAACTCTCTTGACCTGAAGCTTTTGGATTGCTATTTTTGATCGCATATTGCAGCCAAAGCTTGAGCGAAACCCCACAACAGTTTCACAGTTGACTTCCTCTAGAAGTCCGGTGTACAATTCTGGGAGAGACTTTTGTCCTTCCAACTCTCCTGAAATGAAGCCGTTGGATTCCTATTTTTGGCCGCATATTAAGGCCAAAGCTTGGGCAAAGCCCCACAACAGGTTCACAGTCCATAAGGAGGACATCAGAAAGTCGTTGGAAACGGCAAAAGTTATGCGCACCGTGTCCAGCTATTGAAAGCGTGTAGAAGTAGTCACCATGGCTGAAGGGTGTCAAATCGAATAAAACTGCTGTTCTCATGGTTTGCTAAATGAACTGTCAAAATTTTAAAATATTCTGTTTCTTTTCCTCGAGTTGAGAGGATTTAGGCAAAGGAGGGAAATTGTTCGGATTTATCTGAAAGACCTCGTGTGAACACATTTTAAAGCTAACAGTACGATTCTCATAAAACAACGATCACCATTCGAGGATGTATCATAAGTTCAATAGTACAGCGTTTGTTTGTAAAGTTTTTTTCTCGCTCTAACTTTTAATGTCTCAGTGCAATGCGTAGTCTCTAATTTATTCTGAGAAGTTTCCATTTCATATCACCAGCGCGTGAAATGAAGCAGCTAATTCTTTCTTTCCTTAGCGTGGCACCCAGCTCGTGCGTCACACCAAATGGGCACAAAATGCAAAGCATTGGTGCAACCGAACTTGCAGTGCTGCGACTCACTGCATCGCGGTCAGTATGTGGAGGAAGGAAGTTTGTAATGCGGCGCGTCTCTCAACTTCATGAATATCGGATAGGGCTGAGAGTGCTGCAAGACTTAATGTTCGAGCTCGCCTTTACAAGGAGTCCCGATTGGAATGATAAAAACATCGCATCGAAAATGTCCACCAAAACCGATCTGATTTTTTTAAAAGAAGTAAGGAAATGATTTTGAAATGGGCTCTTTGAGCGTATGATGATCCAGAAACTGATAAAAGACGTGGAAAAAAAGTGCGTGTTGCTGTTTTTTTAATAACGGGAAATTTCAAAGGTGTGTCAGCTCCAAGGTATTATTTTAAATTTATTTTCGAGCATGACCGATTTCTACTCTATGAAGTAAATACCAAATTTACTTCGCTGATAACTATATGATATTTTCTGCCTTTCTATTTAGTATGCGATTGCCATGCCGGCACAGAAATGCTCACTGGTAAATTTTTCAAAGCTTTGGCTCAGTTAACGTGAGAAACATAGATAAAAATCTAAAACCAAAATCCCTGTTTTGAAGCTTGCCTAACGCTTGATGATAACCTCACAGAAATCTTTCTTGATATCGGACACGGAGGCCAAAATATCCTTAAGCCCCATGATGATGGTGACAGAACCCCCCCAAGGTGGGAACTTGAACGGATTTCGAATAAGAATTCAATTTGGGTTGCGTTCCGCACTTATTCCTGCTCGGCCCCGGGGCGTTTTTTGGTTCAGCAACGGCCCCCACACTGAAGATATTTTGAGTAAATTGAATCACAGTCTGGAATGCTCTCATATTTCACGGCTCCCATTCTCGAGCCTGTTGAGCGTCGCCAAGTTTAGGTTCGTGTGGGACCGATTTCGGAACTGCTTCTTCGAAAACAGGGACTCGAATTCGCCCTCCGTTTCGTCCGGAATGGTGTTTGAAGAATTAGGATAAAAGCATTCCTTCAGCTCATCGGTGTGCTACTTGTTTTAATCTTTAAACGAGGAAGTTACTGGGTTCGTATTAAAAAGGGTTATTGTTATTTTAAGTACTGCATCATTTTGTTCATTCGGATTGAAAGTGAATATCACAAACCAATTTAATTACATTCATTGCCAATTTTTTGAATGAAAGATTTTGTGAAGCTAATGACAAACAATACGCTAACTAATGTTTTCGACGGAGTTGAACTCCATTTTTGTTCAGCCATAATTCGGGAATTTACTAATACTATAGGAACAGTTTCATTGATTTCCACGACCATTTCCAAAAGTATTCCAGCGGTAGAAGCTAATTTCTATAGAAGGCTACGCTGCAACAAATATAATCCTTTGATGGTAATGAACTTTATTCGGGTGTCGTTAGGGCATAAGGCTGGGGAAATATTTGGCCCCTGGGCCGCAGTGCTACAGCGGAAACTAATTTCACTAACAGCCTCCAGCAAGCATCTCTTCTAGCCTCCCCACCCAACCCTTGAAATTTACTTGACCGTGGCGGTCTCGCGCTCGCACTGCATTTTGAGGAACATCGCATGGATGCTGCATTCCAAACAGATGGATATGCAGCTACGACTCCCTAAAAAGTTTACGTAATTGTGGGTGTGAGCATTTTTAATTTTTGTGATGGGAACATCCATGGAAACAGGATGACCTGAATACCGTATTGCATATATGACCTGAAAACTGTAGTTGAATATGGCGCGGGTGTGAATGTTTGAAAAGGATATGGGTTTGGATGAGGACTAATAAAAAATGTAAAAAAAACTGTTTTAGATTAAGTAAATCATTTAAGCTGTACTCTAATGAAAGTTGAACTACGTTTTGTCACAATATTTGAAAAAAATCCAACATGAAATCGACATTACTAGAAGTGGCGATCATTTTAATTCGTATTGGAGTCGTGCCCATTTACACCTTTTGATTCTTTCAAGCCTCTTCTCTTTCACAGTGTGAGATCAATGAAATACATGCGCTAATCATTCGTTAGTATACACATACCAGCATGTGAACATCGGTGCAGTATGAAGTGAATGCTGATAGCCAACCTACCTAGTCATTATTTAGTTAGACTCTCTGACTAAATGCAATGAACGGTGTTTGTGACTAACAAGGATTAATAACCAGTGATGTTTGCGATTAACGATGCAATTAACTCCGTTTCTAATCAACGACGTTTGTAATTAGCGAAGTTTTTCATTACCGACGCTTGTAATTAACAATTGACGATAAAAAAACGGCGTTTGTAATGAACGATTTTCATAATTAACGATGCTTCTATTATTGCCATCGCCTAGCGATGCTTCTATTATTGCCAAGTTACTCGTCTTCCTGTACCATCGTCCTCAAGGAAATAAATTTTTATTTAACCCGAGACATTTCCAAACATTCGTTATGTCCCCATAACTTATCGATATCGTGTGGGTTCGAAGATTTCACTAGAGTGTCGTAGCTTCTACCGAAGATGTCGATTTTAATTAAAAGTTACAGCGGAACTTTTTCCGAGCTATTTTACAAGAAAATAAAAATGCAGTACAATTACATTGAAATTTTTTTTTTTCGCTCGTTCACTTGATTGACTTCCAGATAGAAAACAGTTGTCATTTTCTATACCATAAAATGAGCTCATCATCTCAATCAATTACTATTTTCTTGAGGGATGCTTGGATTAGATGTATCACCCTAAGGACCAGTGAAGCATCACACATTTATTCAAAGAGAAATATTAAATAAGTCATTAATAAACTACAGACAGACAGCACTGCACATTAGAAATTTCTTTTTGGTTTTTTCGGTTTTTCATGTTAGAAAGAAACTCTCCACGTGCTAGACAAGAGCAGAAAATTATTCCATTGTGAGGGTTGTAGGGCATGTTTTCGTGTATACGTGTGTTGAAAATGCTCAGCTCGACCATGAAGAAAAAATTTCTTATTATTTCATTCGTTCAAGCGGTAAAAACTAGAACGCACTGTGTAACTATCGAGAGAATAGGTTGTTACCCTCCATCACTTCTTTTTTGGTAAACATTACTCATACAAAAATGAGCTGGCTTTCATGACATTTGAACCCGCCTCAAAAAAAATTTAAATGTAAACTAAACCAAGAAAGAGTAACTGGAAAAAACAGAAAATTCTATGATTTTACTTTTTTTCAAATCCCATTAACAAGTTCAAACGTAATTCGAAGACTCAAAATTTAGCAGCACCCTCCTCGCTGTAAAAATGACTCATTATATGAGTGTACCTTGATTTTAGGTCACTAATTTACCGGGAACACTTGGCCTGAGGTATAAATAATTCTGAGGCGAACAATCAAGGAAACATCTACCAGCTGTGAGTATATAATAAACTTTAACAATCAACAAAAGATGCACGCTGCACACATGCAGGTGTCGTTTCTTTGCTGATGCTTACGTCAAAGTCAGGGCCCAATCCTAAGAGACGGAAGTTTTGATCGTCTTAAATTTAAGATCAAAATGGACCTGCGATTTTTGAGTACATGGAACTAAAGATTTTAGACACACAGGCCGGTTCTCATGTTCAGTTTCATTTAGGGAATCAAATAGAGAAAAATTAGAAATAGAGGCTACAAAAAGGAAGGGGAAGAAGCTTTTTGAGATTTTATTCTAATCTGATCGATAATACAATGAAACGGTTATTTCGATCCCGGACTGACTCAAAAAAGTCATCAAACTATTCTTATTCAAGATTCATTCATCATAGTGTTGAAAAAGTCATTTTCAATGCCGGTGAATGCATAAAATGAGATTAGGAATCGTTGTTGAATGCAGCTTTGTTAATAAAGCTTAATCAAGAGTTAATTATATTATGAGAAATAAACAAATCGTAATAATGTACGACGAGTGAAAATAGCGTGCAAGCTATTTTTCTAGTTTTAAACGTGTGCTGCATACGTTCAATTGAATATCAAGTAATCAATATAATCATACGCTTATGTACGTCGAATTACATCATTTAGATGCCTTTTTCTCTATTCGACCAAGTGCACGCAACGCGTTTTGGAACATGTTTTTTAAGAACAGCTTTAAGTGTTGCTCAGTAATGTTTTTGCCGCAGTCTGTTGGTCTGCGTCTGTTGCTTCCACTTCTTCTCCTGCACTCGCTAAATTTATTTAGCATCTCGAATTTAAAAAAAGAGAGCCGTGAATCCCACAAATGGAATAGTGACTATGGTGACTGGGATAGTGACTGAAGGGTGACTGGGATAGTGACTAGAGAAGTGACTGTAGGATGACTGGGATAGTAATGGAAGGTGAGCGAGCACAGCTTCGTTGGCTTCAGCAAGTGAATGTAGAAAGACTTAACTGAAAAGTGCAATGATATTCATGATGAATGAATGTGCATCCATTCAATGCGACTGAAAGTGCGGGGACACTCATTATGGGTACGGGGAAACTCGTCATTAATGAACATGCGTCGATTCTCGCTTAAATCTATGTGCGGAAATAATGGAAGAATTTGTGGAAGTTTCCATTAGGAATGAATATCCACAGTCTTCGTTCAATTCTTGTTTTTGGAGTCAGTTTCTTCCCAAAGACATCCGTCCAATTACGAACGAAAAAAACGGACAATGCTGAATTTTTACCAGACACTTCTCATTGGACGCATTGTGCGTAAGTGACACCTCCTATGGGGAATTGTTAAAGAAGATGAGCACCTTCATTTGGTTTGTGAATAGAACGCCAAAAATGAACAATGAAAAATGGGCAATTTTTTGCTCGGGAATTGAAGCTAGATTTGTCGAAGAATGACAACATTTGCTGTGGAAAGAATGAAAAGAAATTGAGCAAAGAAAAGGGAAAATTTGTTCATTCATTGTCACAAATCACAAAAATATAAAAGAAACAGAGCTGAGTGATTGAACTTTAAAATCGCTGGTCCTATAACATCTGCATTGACAACTATTTGTGCAAAAAGAATAGCGTATTGCGAGGGGGTTTAATAAAGAAATTTGTAGCTAACTCTCTTCTGAGTTTCATATTAGTTCACTAAAATAACCTACTAAATCTAGCCTCTGTGATTGAAGTAAAGCACTAAAAAAGCATCGCTCAAGTTCCAAATAATTTACAATTCAGTGGACTGAAGCCAAAGGAAAATGTTTGTTTGAAACTACACGGATAAAAGGAAAAATACGCATTTTTTGTACCACTCCTGTCTCTGACTCTTCCGCTCTCGGTCTTTCAGTACGATATCGAAACGCTGATCGAACATCTCATCTATGCATAATTAAAGGAAAAAGATTCGATGCAAGATCTTGATTTGGCTCTTTGCATGAAATCAGTTTGAGCGAGACACCCTCGTGAATTTTGTAACATTTTAAAATTGAACGGAACTGGAGGACTTGTTTCAAATTCCAATTTAAATTGAATTCTGGTCAATGAGCAGCGTTTGGAATGTTTGGATGCATTCACTCACACATTTTAGCTCTGGGTAAACATTCAAAAATTAAAAATTCCTTGGAGAAAGGTAGATTTTTATGGTGTAATGAGTGAACATAACACGTCAAACCTAACGGAAAATGATTGATTAAATTTGAGAGAATAAGCATGTTAAATTTAGGGAAAATAAATCGGTTGAATTTTATGAAAAAATCTGTTCAATTTAAGGAAAATTGATTTGTTAAATTTGAGGCAAATGAACTTCTTAAATTTAAGGAAAAGCGGTCTGTTAAATTTAACTTGTCTAAAAGTTGTTAAATTTAGAATGTCTGGAAGAATCTCGACAACAGACTTATATTTTTCAAGAGAACTTTGTTACTGATCACTCTCATGACGCTGTTATGTAGTGATGCGGGGACGAAAAAATTATGCAAATTGTCTCGCCAAGAAATTTGGAAGAGGAATGTTAATTTCAAGGAATTTGTTTGACTTAATGGAGAATCCTTGACGCTGGAGGAGCCTCTTGTTCTATAACATAAAATAGATGTAACTTGTATGTATGATTGGATAACTTTTGAGAATACTTGAATAGAGCATATACAGGAATCATATTTTTAAAAACAGTACTAATTCTTTTAGTATGAAGTTAAACATAAATATGCTAAAGTCTTTTTCTAACTTCTCAACTTCAGTTAACCCGAACAAATGATGTTAACAGTGATCACGCCCATAACTTTCAATGACTTTCATAACACGACCATAAAACAACTTTAAAAGGGAATTAACAGTAACGAGAATCATAAAATAATCACCTTTGTGATATCAGGAGTAATGGCTAATTTCTCACACATCTCACGTCATTAAACTTACACATCTCTCGTAACACCGTTACACACATCTCACATCATTAAGCTCACACATATCTCGTAGCACACATCTCACATCATTAAACTTACACATCTCTCGTAGCACACATCTCACATCATTAAACTTACAAATCTCTCGTAGCACACATCTCACATCATTAAACTTACACATCTCTCGTAGCACACATCTCACATCATTAAACTTACACATCTCTCGTAGCACACATCTCACATCATTAAACTTACACATCTCTCGTAACACACATCTCACATCATTAAACTTACACATCTCTCGTAACACACATCTCACATCATTAAACTTACACATCTCTCGTAGCACACATCTCACATCATTAAACTTACAAATCTCTCGTAGCACACATCTCACATCATTAAACTTACAAATCTCTCGTAGCACACATCTCACATCATTAAACTTACAAATCTCTCGTAGCACACATCTCACATCATTAAACTTACACATCTCTCGTAACACACATCTCACATCATTAAACTTACACATCTCTCGTAACACACATCTCACATAATTAAACTTACACATCTCTCGTAGCACACATCTCACATCATTGAACTTACACATCTCTCGTAACACACATCTCACATAATTAAACTTACACATCTCTCGTAACACACATCTCACATCAATAAACTTACACATTTCCCGCAACAAGTGCACAAGAACTGGCCTTGAAGATGGTGCGGCACGACAACACCCTCCCTCCTCGCTCAAAAGAAGAAGTCTCCATCCCAACAAACGCGTCGACTTTCATCCAATTGAGGAGCATTGAGAGCAACTCGCGTCCAGGCAAGACGGACGCGGTGTGTGGGGCGCGTCTTCCTTTCCAGCATCTGACAAGGTCATGACAGGCGCACTAGGGGCCAGGGCGCTGATGGATGGTGTGCTGGCTGAGTTTAGGGATGCCAGATTGGCCTTTTCATGCCCGAAGTTTGCATGTCAGGCTATCTTTACCATAATTTCATCGTGTAAACGGAGTACTCAAATTTGGGAGCACTGTAGGATTGTTGGATGCTGTATTGCTCTTTATGGGCAACTTTTAGCTCGGGAGAATGAGTAAATTAGAAATTTTGGCCAGAAACGGGCCATTTTTGTTAAAATTTCTTCACATATACAGAGATATTAAAATTTAGAAGCATATCAGCATTGCTGGATGCTGTTTTGCTCTTTACGGCCAAATTTCAGCTCAAGAAAAAGAGCCATGTGATATTTTGGCAAGGAAACTTGTCAAATTTGTTAAAATTTTATCACGTGTACGGAGCATTTAGAATGTATGAGCACGGCAGAATTGTTGTAAGCTGTATAGCTCACAATGGCCAAATTTTAGCTCAAGAAAAAGAGTTATTTGAGAATTGTGGCCTGAAAACAGCCGGATCGGAAATCGTGTTGGCACCAAAGAATTCAGATGCAGGGGAGCGTGATGATTGACTGGAGCTGCGTGAGGCTTGCTGGAGAAGAATCGTTCCTAGAATGTAGGCGACTATCATGTTCCCATTCTAGATCGGGGATTAATGAACACAGAGAGAGTGAGGTGGATTGTCAGAGACGGGGAAATGTTTCTGAGAGAATCCGAAGGTGAGTCTGTATTTTGTTTGCTTCTGGAGCATTAGATTACCGGTCTCAGACTTGGATCATAGTAAATGTGATGGGTTATGCGGCTACTGGATATAAAGTAGTAGACTGTGAGAAACTGAAAGTAATGATCACTGATGTCGAATTCTATTTAACATTGCAAAGAGACACTTGATCTAAAGAAGTCACACCCTAGGGTATTGAGTTTCCAGGATTTTCGTAGCCAGAGAATTTTTGATCTAAATTTAATTCATTAAAAGACAGCATAATATCAAATTCATTAGTTCAATGTTAAGGTAGCTAGCTGAACAGAGATTTCATTCTTTTCAACCGACTGGATGACGGGCGATTGAGTAAAGAGTTTGGAAACATTGTTCCTTTAAGCTGAAGTCTAATACTTAGTAATTTTGGTTCGCACTTAAAAGCCCCGGGCTGCTGCGTATAATTACTAGGTTATTGAATATAATTTACCAAATTGGAAAAAAATTTCGAGCTAGAAAATTTTTCGAATTCATCGATCGGCTAAAGAACTTGCGGTCACAGAAACAATTATGGAATTAGACACTGTGTGCTCTAATCAAGGTATCTTCGCATTTGCAGTACAAAAACCTGATATTTGAATGTGATGTACATAACATTAATGCAAGAGTGTAGCCATATGGAACAACTCTTCGTTGCACATTTATCATGGTTACAATTTAATTTTCCCGTCCAATGACCAAATATGTTCAATTTATACAGGAAAAGTTCTTAATTTCACATTCATCATGGTTACAACTCAATTTTCCTGTCCAACAAGCAAACATATACAATTTACACGAGTGCAATTCTTCATTGCACATTTACCATTGTTACAAGTTAATTAGCCTGTCCAATAATCAAACATACACAATTTACACGAGTGCAATTCTTCATTGCACATTTATCATGGTTACAAGTTAATTCGCCGGTCCAATAAGCAAATTTATACATACCACATCAGAACGACGTATATAATTTTGAATGTTCTCGCACAGAAAACGTAACTGAGTTGCTAGACCCATGACTATGACCTCAAATTTCACTGACCTAAAGTCTCGCCATAAGGCAAGTCAATAGCTACACTTGGCCTCTAGGAGTTATGAGTTAAACTTAGAATGTACGTTATGTGAAATTGAAGGGTGTTGGGAAGCTTGATGATGATAAATGGAACAAAAGTCGCTGTCTCATGCGATATTTCCATAACTTATGCCAGGAGGATGCAAATTCTCCGAAGCGGCAATGTGACGAAAATTAAAGATGGATCATACATAATGAAAATAAGAATTAGTGTTAGAGTTTACTAACAATTAATTTATTACAATCGAGTCAACGTACCTGGTAAATGAGATAGGATTAAGATTTGGCCTTTGTGTTGCACTTAATTACTTGAATTCTGGTGTGATTATTTCAACTAACAATCAGTATGCAGAAAATGTCAAAAAAAAACTTCCTGAAAATTTAACTGATGCTGTGTTATCGGCATCAAAAAACAATCCAAAACACTGGGGGAAAAAATTCAAATAACTATATTGAGTAGAAGGATATACGGTACATACTCAAATCTGAGCTTCAAATACTTTAGGAAGAGTAACATGAGTGAAGGCGTGAGCTTATACTGTAAAGAAACAGCTGTTTTATCCGGGGAGAAAATTTGGTAGATTTTTTCTTGAAGGTACTAGGTATTTATTTCAGAAAGCTTGCTTCCCGTGATAATTGGGCCTGTGGATGACACCCGCACAAAATGACAAAAAAGAAACAATGGCTGACGTAGCATCACTTGCTATTCCATAGTCTTGATTTTAGTTTAAGAATTGGGCCGAAAACTCGAATCGACAATAAGTAAAAAAAAACAACGTGGATTCAGTTGGAGAGTAAATCTGAAGAATGTTGAGTACAATTACTCACCATTTTAAAACTACTCCAAAATTTCAATTTATGGCAAAAAAGTAACCAAGCACTACATGAACTTTCTGCAAAGTCATTCGCACATTAACCGAATACTCCTAAGTATACACAATTCCTATAATATTTCTAACCTGCAATTACGATGTGAAGGTCACATTTAAAAGCCTAAATTAATTTTGAGACATTGTTGTTTAGAACTGTATGATCTCATGGAACGGTTTCAATAAATTCGGTTGTGCTATATGACTGAAATGATATTATCTTGTCACGATATAATGTGTATACACTTTCAAAAACAATTAAAATACATACATATCTTGTAATGCAAGTAATTGCTATAATGCACACGCTATGCAAAAATGTTACCTAATAAAAAGTATGAAATATCAGCCTCTCTGAAGCATCTGTACTCATGTTCTGGAGTCATATATACTGAGGTTCTAAGGGTTGTAGAAAAATAACATTTTACGCGTACTTGACATGAAATTGTGCACTGAATGCAATGTTAAAATTTCAGGTCCTGTCATTAGATTTGAAATAATAACGTAATCTACCTATTCATTAAAAATAATTAGCTCGTATACTTCAAAAGCCACTTCAAACAAAAGATAAAGGAATCTCTAGGTAAGAATTAATGCGAGCACTCATTTCACTAAGTCCCAATGGTAATGGCGAGACTCCTTGCCGGTGAACAGAAACCGAGAGCCAAAAAAACGGCTGCTCCAGAGATCGTGGCGTAAAGGTGCTACGGAGCCCCGTAAATTTCAAGAGATTTACGACCCGCCGATGAGGGCTCGATACGGTCCGTAATTATCATCGGAATAACGCAGAGACTCACGGCGGGGCTTTCTGTTTGGTTTGCAGCAGACGCTGATTTGAAGGCTCAATGATTACTGTAACCCGACGCAAGCAGTGACTTATTTTTGCAGTGAGGAGGGTATAGTCCTTGATGACTCAATCATAAAGCAATACCAGATAATATCGGGGATTTTGTCTGAGTTAAGCATGACTCTTGAGTTGATTACTTGCGTGGGCGGTAGTTGAGTAAACACGTGTGTTTTGATTACAAAAGAGCTGTGTTCATTCTGCTTCCCGCGTAATAATTATTGTTGTTGGGAAGAGCTCATGGCTAATTCTAGGAGACAAACTGGTACAGTTTTGGGGGCTGAATACTTTTATTTAAAATGCACACTAATTAAAGTTATGTTAGTTTCTTGCTTTAACCGCAGCATTACGATGTTTTTGAAAAATGATAATTTAAACCAGGCTTTAAATCTTTGATTTCGAGAAGCTATTTTGAGTCACTATTCTCAATTTATGGGATGGTGCTACGCCAAAACTTTACGTGTTAAGCTCATCCAGAAATAAGAATAACAGTACTGTGTGTCAAGTTTCATGTACGATATATGTCGAATGAAATTCTAAAATATATTACTAACAATCTCAGCAAAAGATAGTAGATTAAGTCCTAAAGAAGCTAATTTTCTTTTCAAAAGTTTAACTCAAATGCACTCATCGAAACGCAATCTCCACATATAATCAAGAAACGCAATTCGAATTCTAGATTTGTCCATCGATTACCGCGTACAATTCTAATTCACGATTCCTGTAACGCAATTCAAATTCTAGATATAAACCATCGATTACCTCGCACAGTTCGAATTCACGATCCCTGTTCTGGTCTTCTTGCGAACACCGAAGTCATTCCTGTTCCCACAACAGAGAGAGCTGCATGAGAGCGGCGGACGAGAACACAGCTCGTAATTCCCGAGATCAGGATGATTGGAGCGGTCATTTCGAGAACTGACAAACGCGCCCTCTGGATCACGACAGTCATTGTTGGCAAGGCGTAAACCTTTAACGAATCCTCAGCAAGGTTTTTCTTGTTGGCGCTCGAGAAGGAAGGTTCTTTTCAGACTCTCGATTTACTTACTCTACAATGGTCTTCTCATAGACTGATTTGCTAAAAAAATTATGAAGGGAAAGTAAGGTTAAGAAGATCCAGTTTTTCGACCATCGTTGCAAAATTTGCAGATTTTATCAAGAGATCTCGTACGGTGAGACATAATTTATTCGAAAAAAGGGGTGCTGTAATCAATCTTATGTGGAAATAGGTGCAATTAACTTGATGTTCCCTTGTCTCGACAACAAGACTGGACAACAATTCTGCAAGGCTGGGCAACAAGGCTTTGATGCAGGCAAATTCATGAACAGAAAATAATGTTAAGTGTGCTCTGCGTACTGTACACAATAGTGAAAAATGTTTTCCTAGTTTGAAATATTTTGTTTCAAAATTTCTATATCATCGCAGCTATGTACCAAATTTGCCGAATTTAACTCGTTTTCATTTTCCTATTTTGACACAAAGGGTTACAAGTGAATAAGTATGAAAAACAAGTACATGATAAATGACAAACATGCACTTTAAATAAAAAATTCATTGAAATTAAAGTGTATCCAAATTGAGAACGTAAACAAGAAAACATTCTAAAAATTTCGTTGGTAGTACATTCAACATTTAGCAGGACGTCTCAAAGCAGTAGAACATTACATAAAGACGACATAATAACAAGATAAAGTATGACCCAAAACTGCTCTCTTTAGAAAGGAATTTAAACTTACAGTAACGATAAAAACTTCAAATACTTATCAGTCTGTGATGAGTTTCAGCATGACAATAGCATAGGTGATGCCGTCAACGTCGGCGAACACATGCAGGGTTTGAAAAATTCAAGTAATCATTTCCCTTGCAAATCATCTTATGAAACGTCAATAACGTAGTATTTTCAGTGCCTGTTCTGAATTGAAGGCAAGCTAATGGGCGTGAGCAGGAATAGACATGAAATTTGCACGGAAATTCCAACATGCGAAGAAATCTGGGATTTACGAGCGTATCACAAGCGAATCTACTCAAAGGAATAAACTGGCGGCCGTATTAGGACGGACATTTGGTCTTTGTCGTTTCAATTTTGCAGGATAATATTGCAAAGCTGAGCCTCTCCTCATCGGCAATAAAGGATCATGTTTGGAAATGCCTGCGCTGTTGGATATGTGTGAAATAAGAACACGCGTAGTCGTTTTGACAGAATAATTAAGTGAGAGTATCTTTTAAGTGCCCTGTTATGCAATTTTCCTGTTCTCACAACCAACTCATTGCATGTGATGTAAGAATGCAATGCCTCAACTGATAATTATTGTTGTCAGCAAAACATGCACTGTTCGTGTACTGCAATAGATATCGATACTTCACTACACTGGAAAACAAAATTGCGTTTCAAAATGAAAAATAATGGAAAGTCATTTCAGCATAGGACTGTTCTGTGCAAGTGTCCAAAGCAAGAGCGGAGCTGGAACAATAGAATAATTCTGTTACTGTACATTTCTTGTGATAAGGTATGGTCGTGATTTCAAACGGAAATATCAAAAAATACTTTGTAGATGCTGTAAGATTTCTGATGCTGCCACAAACCGGATGTTACATGCGTGTGCAGTATAGCCTAAAGAATTGGCTTGTAGAGATATATGAAGAAATCTTATAAATATACTGATATTATGAAGTGATATCACAAGCTGCACACAGCACCACGATGAAACATGGCCCCTTTTCGCTCACATTGCCTGCTATATTTTGCTTCGGGTGACACAGAGCCCGTAAATTATTCAGTAACAGCTACTCTGTTCCTGAGGAGTAAGCAGAATTGAATTTGCCACAATACAATGTGATGTTTAAACACGGGTCCTAGAAGAATCTTTAACAACTCCAAAAAAATCGGATGAATTTAGAAAATGAAGCTTTTGAGCAATTTTGAGGAATGCAGGTTTTATTTTGATTACTGTTCAAATACATTGTTCTTCATGTACTGCCTCCTTGAGTGTAGACAAGAATTGGCACGATTAAGCAAGCAGGTCATTACGGTGGTGGTGAGATCTGGTGGAATTTACTGTATTTTCTACGTCAACGGATGCCATGAGTTTGAGTAGATTCGTAGGTTTTGATGGTAAATTCTTCCTTTTAGGTCTCCTTTAACTTAAGAAAAAAGTTCAAGGGTAGCAGATCATGGGACTTGGCAGCCTATTCAATATCGTCGAATGTAAAGATCAATTATTCTCGAAAATAGTCTCGCTGAAAAACCTGTATGGATCAACATTCCTTCAGAACATTGTACTTCAAAAGTTATCAAAATAAAACTTGTATTTTTGATGATTGCTTGAATGCTTTTTTTTCAATTCAACAGATATTTTGGGAGTTGTTGAAGATTCTTTGGTTCCCATATAAAAAATCACCCTGTACTTTAGAGAGGAAGTTGGAGGAATTTTTACAAAAAGATCTCGTAACGTCTCTCAGCATTGTGTTGTAGAGCTTTTCTAGAAGCTAGTGCACCATGCGTCGCCAAAAATTAGGCTATTTTTCATTACTCATAGACAAAATTCCTCCATGAATACTGTTCTTAAAATGAACTATTGGAATACATATCCTATATCCTTTCCTCCTTCGACTGCCTCATTTCTGGGCTAGGATAAAGTCGTCGGGAATTTCAATCAATGTGATCAAATTGATATCAAATGACAGAAATTTTCAACCGTTATGTAGTGTTCAGGTATCTAGTTTACAAGGTGAAAACAAAATCGGACACACCAACCAAGTTACCAAGTATGAATGAAAAACTGTGTATTATCATCCATATAAATTCACAACAACATTTGTTCCATGCACAAAATGCACATCATAGAGTGCCCGGCAATGAAAGAACATAAAAAATGGATAATAATAGCCTCAATTTGCCCTTTCTTCGTGCGTCTTCTCGCCACTTGAAATACCTATACCGATCCGTGAGGTACGGTTACAGCATTATCACATGCTGACCATATTTAATCACGTTAATAAGTGCCCAATAGCTTACATTGACACGTCGGGGCGTGTGGAAACTAAAATGGCACACGCCTAAGAGCGTTGCGCGTGCTTTTCCTGTCAAGGCGCTAACACGCTTGGGCGCATCAAAACAACATGCAAATTTGTTGAAGCCTACACTTAACGTTCAAAAAAGAGAGATCACGCCTACCTTTCGACGCAAATTCCTGTTAGGCAAATGATTTAGAGCTCGAGCTTTAAGTTGAAGCCGTATTTTTCGCGCGCAGAAATACGGTGAGAATTTCAGGTGGCTGTAAGCCAGCTATCACATTTCATGCATGAAGCTCCCGGACGATTGAAATTGAACGAATTTGCATTAATGCGCCACGATCAAGCGATAGCAAAGGACGATTCTGGGGCGCATGTGAGGCTTCCGTGCAGTCATATTTTTATCGTGAAAAACGCAAACTTTCTCCGTCTCTAAGAAGAAATGCTTGAAATATTACATTGCCTTCCAAAAAAGAGTTTTCAAATTTCAAGGAACGCTCGGGAAGGAACACCAGGAGAGTTGAAAGAAAGGAATGAAAGCTTTTATGAATTTTCTATCATACTTTGAACTCCTGGCGCTCTGTTTACTTATTTAAATGCTATTTTATTGAGACTTCTATCCTACCCTATCCTTTCAGAGGCTTATAACGAAAATGAGTATTGTTGACTGCGAGAAAGAGAGCTTTGCTTAGATAAGTATTATTTCATAGAGACTCCTGTCTCTCATGCATGTTTTCAACGGTTCATAATGACGTATGATGGACGGTGAGCTCAAGGAGCTCTTGCTAAATATTTCCCAGATCTGCAGCTTTAATAGAGAAATTTCATGGAAATTGCAGTAAGGAAATAGGTATCAAACAACAGTGTTGATTTTCGATTACTATTGTTCGAAAAGATTTTCGAAAATAAAAAAATGATTTTCGAAAATCAATACTATTGCATGATACCTATTTCCTTACTGCAAATTCGATTAAATTTCTCTACTAAAGCTGCTGATAATTCGTCCTTCGTAGAACAGTTACTGTTCCACGAAGGACGAGTTTGTTTAAACAATATTCATTGGTACTTCATTGTGTTCAAGACATCACAAAAAAATTTAGTTGTTGGAACTGCAATTATTTTTGTGTTTTTAATTTCGTACAACATAAATGTTGCTATGTGGTTTCACACTCAGTATAAGCAATTTAATTTTCTTATAAAACAAACAATGACATGCAGCTTTACTCCAGGCTACGGGATTTTTTTTTGCGTAAATGAGTGACAGTATGTGGTCTCCAACTCAGTTTAACATATTTTATTTCCGTATTAAGTAGAAAAAGATACGGAGTTTTAATTCAGTTTACTGTTTTTTTTTGCCTAAAATAGATGACAACTGTACAAAATTCTACATGTCGATGTAAATTTAGATTCAAAAATGTATACATTAGATACCTATGGCTGACACACGCGAGAATATTTTTGATCTGAACTTCAGAGACGTGACCACAGCTGACCTCAGAACGCAACAAGTTTGAGCGTCAGATTCCTCACCAACCGACCACTGTTCACTTCATCTAATCCTCAGTGCTGTGCGAGCGTAATTAGGCAGCGTAACGTTTCGGTTACTTTTTGGGCTTAGGTTCACGTGCTGTACTACTGTTTGGTCGTACTGTTTTGCGCGCTTTAAACATCGTCACCGCCTCTGTAGGCTGCCTGTCCGGAGGGACCCATGGACGTGTGGGAGCTTCTCGGACCGTCGCATTGATGGCCCAGACTGGGTAACCGTGAAGTGTGCCAGGAACACTTTTGCGCTATATCAATTGTGAACTTTTAATGTTCTGGTCCTCTGAGCAAGAACCTGATAAATTTTTCACTTTAATAATGCCGTGTTTGCTTAGTTCAACGTGAATTTATTCAATTTCAAAATTTAAACGTTAAATTATTCATGTAACCACTGTAATGTAGTAGGGACATCTATTCATAGGCATAAAAGTGTGCGCTGGGTGGGAGATGCCTGGAGGGAGGAGTCGGAGTGGCCTTTGGTTCGAAATAAAACTTTGCTTAGAGCCTTTGACTTTTCTTCGTCTTCCATTTTTCTGCGCAACAACCCACCCAGTCTAACTTTTTCGCGGGAACATGCATGTTTTTCCCAAGCGATTAAATTACTTGGGCAGCGAAAAACATGCATGCAGGCGGCGATAAAGTTAAACTGGGAGTATGTGGTTTTACTTTCAGTGCTGTGGGCTTTATTAACGCATGGGAAAAACTAAAGTTCAGGGTCTAACATTTAGTTTATAGGGTTCTATTTTTGTGTAAGGGTAATTACAGTAAGGGATATGACATTCAGTGATCTCTTCATGATAAGTACAATTGATGTGCACAATTTCAGGAACAAATTTGACCTTTGATGTAATTTCTGCTTCACTCTAACTCCATTTATTATATTGCAGTTACGGAGAATAAAATACCTACAAATTAAATCAAAGAGACTTCCGTTCTCAACTCAACATATGCGTTTGTTGGTTTTTGAAAAGTTGAATCTACTTTTTACACCAAAGGAAACGCCATTCAATTTAATTTTTTAATTAAACATCTAGCTTAGTTCAAAGTAAAATATGTTCATGATTATATTCCCTCAAATCGTCCCAAAGATCTCAACGCAAATGAGCGTTTTTACAATCTATTATTGAAATAATTTGAAGCTATGACAACCAAGGGCAGTTATAAATGAAGATACGCAGTAACTTTCAGTTCAATCAAATGTACGAGGAGCTCGTGGGATTCGAACTCGGGACTAGAAATTTCTCGGGACTAGATTTATTTGATTTGAAAAACCTTGTGGAGGACGTAAGCTTCCCGTACTAGATTCATTAACTGTTTCTGGGGGTTGTTGGACTTTGAATTCTCGATGTTTCAGTTCAATCATGAATTTCACAGCGTGGCGTGCAGCAACTTTAGCGGTGCTAAACTAGTAATTGAATAAAATTGTGTCTTGCGTAGTAAATTTCTGTGAAAAACACTGACCAATTTAACCGAAATTAATTTCCGGCCACCTACAAAGCTGACTTGCGCGTAGAAGTCAATGACCACTGTTCTCGTTAGCCAGTCCAACCACCCACCGAGCATTCATTAGCTATTCAACCAAATTAAAATCCATTTCATGACTTGCCGTGGTACTGTTGCACGCTCATTCAGTAATTCATTGTTAAACCTACGGAGCAACGGAAAGTAGTCAAGACATGCGGGTGTCCTCCATACCCACAGCGATGTGCCATTATGGCGTAAGTGTTCACTACCTCATCCATCAACACTCAAACCCTCGTAAACTCGACCTCCTTGCCTCAACATCGCTCGTAAAAACTAGCGTTGCGAAGACTTCAACTTTTCTAATCCGACCCACCGAGCCTTTACGCCGATCTCTGCGGACTGGCTTCCATATGGCTCGTCTACTCCTGCACACTAGTTCACTAAGGCACAAGGGCTCTGCAGGTCTACTGCTGCACACTGATTCACTAAGAGCACTAAGGCTTTGCATGTCTACTACTGCACACTGGGTCAGTAAAGGCACTAGGGCTCTGCTTGTCTACTACTACACACTGGTTAACTAAGGGCACTGGGACTCTGCATGTCTACTACTGCACACTGGTTCGCTAAGAGCACTAGGGCTCTGCAGGTCTACTACTACACACTGGTTAACTAAGAGCACTAGGGCTCTACAGGTCTTGTACTGCACACAGGTTCACTAAGGGCGTATGGACACACTGGTTCACTAAGGTATATTCACTGGTCTACGTATCATACAAGTTAAGGAACTTGTGTGTCGAAACCCTAAACAGTGGATTATTTTGTACTCAGCCGAGTCTTGCAAAGCAGGATCCCGAACTGTTAATCACAAACGGCTGAATCCATTACGGAATAAATCCACTACGTTGAGCCCAACTTGATTAAATATTCTAAATTGAATTCGACATGGCCTGAACATTTCACTGAAGCGTTCTGTAAGAGCCTGAGTTAGATTTGAGAGAATCTATCCGGCTCCTTCGACCTGATTTTGGCCTTTATGATTATTTCTAAGCTGATATCATACCTATAATAAAACATATATCACAACGGAATCAAAATATGACGCATATGACATATCCGACATAGCGGCTAGCTTCAGTTTAGCATGTTCAAAAAGCTTTTAAACTCTAGGTACGATATTGTTTAATCGGTATTCAGACATTATTTAGGAGTTATGTTATTTTCCAGAGTAGTCGCATTGTAGACGGTTGCGTGCAACGAAGCCATGTCATACAGAGTCGTGTTGTACTGTGTTGCGTGAAGGATAGTCGTGCCCTACACTGTCGTGCGTTCCACAATGGGAAACTTTCATTATCACGTTGTACTACGAACGTAGTTCATTCCTCTTCGGACAATAAAAACGGTACTTTTATTCGGAGAATGAGAAACGGAGCTTCTATTTAGATAATGAAATGAGGCCTCCGGTCAGGGAATGAAAATAGTGCTTCTATTTAGGGAATGTAAACGGTACTCCTTTTCAGAGACTAGGAAACTGTGCTCCTATACAGATAATAAAAAACGGAGCTCCTACTCAGGAAATGAAAACGGTGCTTCTATTCAGGAAATGAAAAGGATACTTCTAGTTATGGAATAAAAACGGTGCTCCTATTCAGAGACTGGGAAACGGTGCATCGACTTAAAAATTAAAACTTTATAGTTCTGCAGGAGTCTGGAAAGTCACTTTAAATTCCATGCCTTAATTTTTTAATGTCTCCCTCTACATATACTTCCTGAAAATTGGTCCTGAAGCGCGGGCGTGTCGTTGGTAACACACCCATCTACACGCCTGGCTGCTTATCTTCAACACAACCATGCGTGTTCTGCGCACATTACCGCGTTTAAGTCCTCACAATTACGCATGGTGCTTGAGCAACGATCGCCAACGCGTCCTAAATGACTCATGAAGTAGTTTGCGGGTAAAGCAAACGCATGCCTAAGAATATATTAACAGAATACATTAGTTATTAGGAAAATTACAACGAGCATAAGCGCAGCCATTTCGACCATTCTTTGCTAATTTATCTGTCTTCAAATTAAAGAGTATGATTACCGGCGACCCAGCACGAACTGTATGACAAAAATTAAATGGAGAATGAGACTCTATTTTGTAAAATTAAGCATTCTCATGCAGTCTTCTGCACGGATCATTCAACAGAGGAGTTAATTTATTATACCCACGGACTACATCCAACTACTTACTGCGTCCCTTGCGAGCTGGCTTAATCAGAAAAATTCACGAATTTATTTTCTCGTTACTCCTTCGTTGCAGCTTGCACGGTTCATCTCTTACGTTGACGCTAAAATTACGCATACGGAGAGCGAAAACTTGTCAACCTTCCTACGGGCTTCCATTTAAGTGAAAGGATGACATTCTTTACAAACTCAACTCAACTAAAGCTGTGGAAATAGGGCAAGTGTTCAACTCAATTGAAGCTGAAGAAATAAGGCAAGTGTTCAACTCAATTAAAGCTGAGGAAATAGTGCAAGTGCTCACTCCTCCTCGTATTCAAGCTGATTCACGCGATGCCCAAGTTTGAATTCACGTCAGACGAGGATCTAGACGGGGCTGGGAAATGACGCCTCCGGCCTGCGTCTTCGATCCGCCTTCTGGTCGTCTGGGCCGCTCGTCATTTTGAGGGCAAATCCTTAAATCCGCGCGTCTCAGGCGTGGATTACCGGGACATTCAGGGCAATCAGGGCAAAATGAGCTATGAGTCGTGAAAAAAATGGGACAGTTCAGTGGCCAGTATCGTGACGAGGAATTTTGTCTCTGAAAGAAGGTTTCCCGTTATAACTTTTCTGATACACATGCACCCTTTTCGATATTCTAATATACTGTTTGATATTCTTGGGTGTTCTTTGATACTTTGGATGCTCTTTGATACTCTTGGATACTATTTGTTACTGTCGAATACTCTCACACTCTCTTACATCATTTTGACTCTATGGTGCCTTTCAATACTCTTCGCATCACACGCAGGCACATTTCTTATGAGTACTCCTATTGAGCTTATTTCATTTCACATTGAAAATGAAAACTCTGTGTTTTTCAGACCTGCTCCGATAAAAAAGCAAAATATCTATGAGAAAAAACGTGTTCTACATTTTGAGTATTTCTTACTTTTCATAATTTCACAAATATACACAATGTTAATTTTGCCGGATGTCCTATACCTGAATCTCTGTGGAAGTCGCTAGTAAGTGAACAATATTTGATCTCTTCGATAGTCCCTAGCACATCTACATACATTTTCATCTTGCCTCAACTATGTAAATTCAAATGAGTACAAACGTTCAACGTTTTGATATAAATTAAACGAAATTAAATTTTTCAAATATATATATGTATTCAAATGTCTGTAACGCACATCCCCGTGATTTGACAGGGCATAAATATATATAGTCTTCATTTTGGTTAAGGAAGAGCTATAATATATGTTTTTATTTTATCTCAAAATCTTTTCGCAGAGCGCTAGGGAAATCTGTATGAACTAAGGCAAATCGATACTAATGCGCGCTGGTCGAGTAACGCGGAATTCATTTCAGCAGAATCATCTGTGACAGCGTATTAATGAAATGATATAAGATTTAGTGCATTATTTTCTGCCTTTTGAAGAATTATCGTCTGCCTTGCATTTGCTCAACGGTATCGAAGTGAAAATAGTATTTGAATAATATTTTAATGAGGTACTAAGCCAGGGGTTCTTTAAAACACTTGATAAACATTTTCATACGAAGTAGACGAGATAGAATTAATTTAACCTACTTTTCGTTGAATATCGCTTCATTTTGTTGTTACACCTATCAGTTGGTGCTGCGTTCACGAAGTTCACTAAAACTTTTTGAACTTGCTAAACTGAAGGTAGCCGCTATGTCGGATATGTCATATGCGTCATTTTTTATCCCGTTTTGATAAATATGCTATTCTGCGGCTCAGTTTCCTTCCTTACAGAGCGTCAATTAAACTTTGTTGGACAATCAACTTTCTAGAAAAACCGTGTACTTTCGATGAATGACTCCTGCACGGAGTGTTCTTTTAAGCTTTTAAGCTAATTATTTCTAATTAAAACGACCATCTTCATCGAAAAAAGTTCTCACCGTTGTTTGCAAATGATTCAATTATCTAACAGTTTTTCTTTTCAAAAATATCCCACAGCTTTTTTTCTTTCTTTCGGAAGTCTTTCTTTCGAACAATTTCCCACAGCTCTCTCAGGATGACAGTCTCTCTATCTGATGAAAACTTTTTTCTTTATGCCATTAAACACAGCAGAAGCATGAAATAATTTCCCACAGTTTCTTCAAGAATACAGTTTCTCAAACCGGTGATTACTGTTTCAATATTTCCATCAAAAGCCATACGAAAAACGAAAAATTTCTCACAGCTCCCTCAAAGATACAGTCTTTGAAGCTGGTGATAACTGTTTCCGTTTTAGCATTAAAAACCGTAGGATAAGCGGACAATTTCTCACAACTCCCTCAGGATGAAGGTCTCTCAAAATTGATGGTGACTGTTTCGTTTTTGCAATAAACACAGCAGAAGTAAAAAATTATTTCCCACTTCTCCCTTTGAATACAGTCTCTCAAGCTGGTCAGAACTGTTTCCATTTTGCCATCAAAAATCATAGGAAGACCAGTAATGACAGTTTGTCAAGCTCGATGATAGAGACACGGCGGACTACAAACTTCGATCCTGTTATAAATCAACCATTGTCCGCGCCGCTAAATTTCACGGCTTGGCATCGAAATGCGTTGTTATAAGTTGCTGCTTCTAGTCCATCCACAAATTTAGGGTCATCTAAACACACCCCATGAAATTTGACTAATTGATACAAGATGGACGAGGATTTGTTGAGCGGTCAAGTCGTGAGAGCTTATTATTCAGAGCCATGATTATCTCGGAGGCAGCGCGGTGTGGCGAGCACGAAGTTTGGAGCCGGCCAGCGGGCATGCAAACCAGGCGTGCTAAGGAAGAGTGCTGGGTGCTAGTATTGGGTGCTGACGCTAATGTGGAGGGTGGGGTGATTATCTGGAATGCTGAGTGCTAAGCTGGGTTGCTGATGCTAATCTGGTGGGATGGGTGATAATCTGGAGTGCTGAAGTGTTTGGTGATAACCTGCAGTGATAGGTGTTAGTTTGGGCTCTAGGTGCTAATCTGGAGTACTAGGTGCTAGTCTGAGCTATTGAAGTGTTGGGGGATAATCTGGAGTGTTAGATGCTAATTTGAGTTGTCGATGCTGATCTGAAGTGTTGGGTTCTAGTATAGACTGATGAGGCTAATCTTGAGGGTTGGATGCTGGTCTAGGGTATTGATGCTAATCAAGAGTATTTGGTGTTAGTCTGAGTTGCCAATGCTAATCTGGGATGTTGGCTGTTAATCTGGGTTATTCTGCTAGCTTGATCTTCCGACGCTAATATGAAGATTCATGATCTGCAGTACTAGATGCCAATTTGGATTCATCGTCACAACTCTGGGCCTTTGATGCTATTTCAGTACCTAGCGTGATGGTTGATGTTAATATGGAGCACTTGATGCAAGTCTTAGCCTTTGGTGCTGGTCTGTGCTGCTTATGCTTATTTTAGCCTTTGACGCAAGTCCGATGTGTTTGATGCTAGTCTGTTGGGCTTAATGCTACTCTTGATTTTTTGATGGGAGCTGAGGACCTTGGTACCTATCAATGGTTGTTGATGCAGGTCGGCTTGGTTCTTGCTAGGACTATTGATGCTTATCTGAAGTGCTTATCTAAATTTGATTCGTAGAAAAATCTGTTGTGCTTGATGTTAGTGTTTGTCAGGCTGTGCTAATCTAAATTATTTGATGATATTCTTGAGCTTTTGCGGCTTTATCAAGTAATTCTTTTGCTAAAAGATCTGTTGAGTGGATCACTGAGTAAAAATTGAAAGCACTCGACGTAAGCTGGAAGTAAATGACGCTAGTCGGGAGTACTAGACACGCGTCTAGAATACTTGAAATTAGTCGGGAGTACTTGACGTTAGCCAGGTGTACTTAACGTCAGGCAAGAGTGCATGACGTTAATCTAGAGAACGTGAAGTTAGTCAGATGTACTCGACGTTAGTCAGGACTGCATGACGTTAACCTAGAGAACGTGAAGTTAGCCAGATGTACTCAACGTTAGTCAGGACTGCATGACGTTAACCTAGAGAACGTGAAGTTAGCCAGATGTACTCAACGTTAGTCAGGACTGCATGACGTTAACCTAGAGAACGTGAAGTTAGCCAGATGTACTCAACGTTAGTCAAAAGCGCATGGCGTTAATCTAGAGAACGTGAAGTTAGTCAGATGTAGTTGACGTTAATCAGATGTACTTGATGCTAGTTTGGAGTGCATGATGTTTATCGTGAGTACTTGACCTTACTCAATAGTTTTTTCGGTAGTAGGGAGTATTTGTAGCAACGTTAAAGGGTCATGCGTAGTGAAAAAATGTAGATAACAAATAATTTATCTACCCTGCTTATCTCTTAAATTATCTACTCAAACACTTGAAAACAAGCGCTTGAAGCTATGAATTTGAATTTTAAAATCCAAAGTAACATCCAAAATGTCTGACACTCATCTTGACGATGCTTAGTTTTCAGAAATTCAAATTCAAAGCTTAAATCTTTCCCGACGACCGCGTGTTTTATCTCATCTAAAATTTGTCACGTTGAATTGGTTTCAAACAGGAACTTACATTTATAACATGTTTCCCTTAGTTTTGCTACGCTGTTTAATGGTTTACCAATCGCGTTAACCATTCATTTTTAATCCAGGATTAGTTTCAATCAACTAATTTCGTGGTCACTAACCACGTTAATTATTTACTTCACATTCAGATTACGTGCCGAGAGATGGGATTATTTACCACACTGATGAGTAATTTCTCGGGAAATGTTTTATACGGCAAACGCTTTCACGGATCAGCACAACAAATTCTGATGTAATGTGATTGAATTATTTGAAACCTGATTTTTTTGTTCAAAAACTGGTTGTGCTGCGTCATTCTTTGCCAAAAACATCAATTATTCAACCATTTTATTCAGGAATGAAGCTCAGCGACCGAAGAGAATGTGTGATGCAATTCTGCATTCGAACGTGACATTTAGATGCAAAATTGATCACTGTCGGGCATTGCGAATTCAACGAAGAATGTGTTTTTTGCTCAGGTATCTCTATCTGCATAAGAGGCTGTTACGCTTATCCTTTCACGACCTCCAGAAAAGCTTAAGTATCAATGACTTCGGTTCTTCAGAACGATGACTGCAGCTTAGGAATCCAGAAGGAATTTTAAGCAGAAGGCTGAACATAACGAAATCTGTTCTTCCATGGGATAAAATCTGTAAGGATTGTGTCATTCGCTTAACACATCATTAAATTCGATGCAAAAAACGTCTCAAATGGACATCAAACAAGGACTGACCTAATGTATGTGTTTTGTTTTAATATTAAACGAGTTTAGAACGCTTATTTTGTCCATCACAACTGGATTAAAACCCACAATATCTCTGTTCTTCTAAACAAGACATTGAACATCACGTGTAAAAATCTCACGAGCAATGTAAATTTAATAATACCAAGAAAAAGACCCCACGAAAGGTTTTTCCAGATGTTTTGTACTTGAGAACAGTTATTTATTTCTTTGGGTAACTAGTCTCTCAAAGAACTAATAAAGTAAAATTGATACATGTGAAACACACGTAAAGACTATTTGTAAACGGATTAGTTCATTACTTCGTTTAAACCATGTAAGTATGCGCAGTCTGCAGATTTGAACGTTGTTTTTAGGGAGTGTTGAAATCACATACGTAAGTATAGAATGCAATGCAGAGCTTTGTTTAAATGTCAGAAGTGTTTGATCAGTAAACAAAAAGTTACAAATTTATTACAATGGGACAAGTTTCATGGCAAAATCAAAGGCTTTCATGGCAAGTATTGTCAGTGTAAGTTTTAATTTATATTCAGTGATTTCTCTAAAATTCAGTTTTCAGCCTTTGAAACTTAAATAAACCGGCATGTGTCAGCTGTTTACGTCTTTGAACTGTAAACCACTTTTGATTTGCAATTAATGAGGGATTTAACACCAGCACGAAGTTTTCACAATAAGACGTACAAAGCATTGCGAGAAGGAGCTATCGTACTGATTTAAGTTGTCAAAATAATGGACACTGAAATTTTTTCGTTCATTAACAGGATCGACTTTATCATGATTGATGTTCGAATATGCTCATCCTCATGATTTCCCCAAAATCGTATTCTTCTTTTCAATCAAGACGCCAATCTACCCTCTACCTCGGTGATTTGATCCATCGCAATTATTTGGTCTCTGCGAGAACGGTTATCCAGTACGTAACATGCGCAAACTCCCCTTGGATCATGGAGACTTAGACCACAAGCCGAGGATCTCGCGGCTAGTTCGCATGGGCAGGACGTAAATCTCAGAAGACGTGATCAGAAGGCGCTGCAGCCGGCACTCGTCTCGGCGTCTTCACCCTCAAGCGATGGAACATCGCATCTCCGGCTTATATTTACTCTCTATGGGCGGTAAATACTGAGCCCAACAAGCACATAAAATACAACCGTGGAGCCTCTAACGCCGCCTTAGATTAGATCAAAATTTGTTACTTTCGTTGCTTATTTTAAGGTCGCGAGCAACGTGTGTGAATTGAACTGATAGAGGGTGGTTTTCTTGGAACAGCCCAATATGAATATGTTTTTTATTTGTGCATCTGATTATGATGATGACTTGGACTTGAGCTGTGATAAATAACCACCCCTTTTCTTCATTAACTTTGATGAAACATTTTTTTCCGTGAACAAAGATTGGTTCATATCTAAAGAAATTATTACAGAGAAAAACACAATAAATAACAATATGATGCACATTGACAACAATGAAAGCTAATAGATTCATTAATAACCTGCACATCTTCAATCGATGAACTGAAATCACAATGACCCTACTAGCTTTTGCCGCAATAAATAGTTAGCACTTGAATTACAGTCAAACTTGAATTATGGTCATACAATGTTTCCACGCTTTCAAGTCAAAAATCCTATCATCAAAGTTTCGATACTTCGTGCGGTTAGGAATGTATCTTTTTCAGTTCTTGTAGAACATAAAATTCTGTACCATAATACAACTTTTAGCCTGCAAAATTTGTTTAAAATTCTATTCAAAGGACTTATATGTCAGAGTTGTACCCATGTCTAAATTTATACATTAAATCTTGTATTCTATGACCTGGCATAGAAATACATGTTTTAATCCAAATTTGCAGGGAACTCATTGAAATTAAATCAAATCTCCTTAAATCAAGTAACACTCTTTTTCAAAGAGAACGTTATGCATCTAAAAAAATACTTTTCATTAGGATAAACGTTTAATTTTTTAGCATTGAACCAAAACGTCTCACCCACACCTCGTAGCAGCCGATCGTAATTTTTATTACGACCTCGATAGCGCATCGTCCCTCACACTTCCTTAGATCGGGTCCTGACTTGGTGGGACTTTGTTTGTGCTCCTCCCCGACTCCTCATCTGAAAGTCAACCCAGGCTCTCAAAGGAGTAATGAAGGTGATAGTGAGGTTCAGGCCACGGACTTGCCCGTGAGAGGAAGGTTGTGAAGGCGTCAGATAAGGGCACAAGCATACGAACGGAAACTCCTGCACGCAGGGGAATGTAAAAGGAATCTTGAATTCAACATAAAACTTTAGCCCAAGACAAAGATAAGCTTTTTCGTTTGGATGGTTGTTCAAATAATCCACTGCTTAACACTTTGACCGCAATTGGCTAAACTAAAGTTGAATATTCTACTCAAATTTAAAGGTGATTGTAGTGAACAATTATGAAAATTGCAAGCATTAACTTGATCGTGACTTCGTTTAGCTTTCATTAAGTACTTTTGAAAATTGAGTTTGTGACTGCTGGTCAGTCAACAGCGTTATGAAAATACCCTCCGTGGCCACCGGTGGAGCACGTTGCAGGCAAAGTGTTAAGTAAAGTATAGCTTTCTGAAAGACTCAAGAATCTCAAAAGAAAACGTCGATTCATTTGTAGACGGAATATTGAAAAATAATTCAAGCTGTGGAATGTATCGGAACTTGTACTTTGTTATACGTGAATGAACATGATTAGAATGTAGGCTTTAAAGACAAAAAGACTAATTGTTAACTCAACCTTGGCAATGAGAGAATGACTCTGTTAGTTTTTGCATTAGAAATGAGAGTAAATATTTTACAACGTCGAATCAGTTTCATAGTCACGCTCTGCTTATTAACTCCTGTATGTGGATTGATTAAGTTGTCATATGTTTACGTTGGATTAGACATAATTCCGCGGCTCGGGAAAGGTAACCAGAAGCATGTTGTATTTTATTTGTTTTATTCAGGTTTGAAATATACGTGTTCGTTAGAACATTGATGTAATATTCAGGCATTCTCATCTCCGTTAATCCTCTAGGGAAATTTGCAAAGGTACACGGCAATTGCTTAGGAAGAAGAAAACATTCTGCATGGCCAAGTCCATCGGGAATTTTACAATGAACCAGACAAACAACTTCCAGAGCTGAGAATTTCCCCTTTAGCATGTTCTTACCTGAGATTCAGGTACAAAATTTCTTCTTCGACGTGGGAAGTTACACAGTAACGCTTCATTTGGCACGATTTATTCTCCCCGAAAATTCGCCTGACTATCGTACTACTTATACTGAACACAAAAATGGTTCAAAATTTCGGGTGAATTATGTTAAGTAAAACGCTGAAATTTTTGGAGCTTTTCAAGCAAGTTGAGGCAGCTTCAGACTCTCAGTTGACGTTACTGCTAATTTGGCCGCTGCAAGCGTCAAGGGAACCTTGGTGTGTATACTTCTCATTCTTTCATGTAGTCTCTTCTGCAATCCAAAATGCTAATTATGCCCACTTGAGCAGTCAGAAGAAAACTCTTTATATAGAAGCACAACACTCACAACATGAGTATGCTTTCATTACACTATAATGCCAATTGCAAGTACTAGAGCGGGCAGTTAAAAACTGATTTTCCAGAAATACACTCAGCTATGAATATTCTGACTTCTGACCAACAGGTAAAATTTTTCTGCGCTCATATAAATTTGAACGCATGTAGCTTTATTGGAATTACAATTACTGAAAGTGCTCGAATTTCTGTCATGCAAGCATCTGGAAAACCCCATCTGATAACAATAAATAACCTGAATTATTGAAGTAGAAGATTTCACACTCACTTTAAAGCATCCTCTTGTAAAATTAACTTCAAGATAACCATTTCGTGAAAGCTAACTCTCCGTCAATCTGAAAAAGTAAAAAATATCTAAACACATTTTCTGATGCAACGGCTCAAAACAAGCTCCTGTACAATCAACAAACCGCCATCTGCTTATTTAGGTCAACACAAGCGCTATTCAAACAAGGGAAGCTAGGTACATTTATTTAAAAATATGGTTTTCTTCATAAAAAAAGAATTTGTGAGGTCTCGTTCATCCACCACGCCCAAAAATGCACAATATTCGGATTGATTTATGATAGAATATACATGTGTGTGGGGCCTTGCTAGTCCGGCCCACCCAAACATGCAAAAATATGGATTCATTCATGTAAAAAATATATATTTGTGAGGCAAGGTTGCTCACGAGAAGTGATGTAAAGGTTGCGTGAGGTACAACCGCTGTATCTCGCCTCCAGTCCTACCCACACTGAAGCTGGACACGCGACCGACCGCCATCACTCTCTCAACCTTCAGTAATCTTTGGCGATCACGAGATGCCGATGAGAGGCTTGTATTTTTGATAAGTTGCGTCAGAATTCAAACTTTCAAAGTGGAGAAATTTGTTTGTTTTTCAGATGATAATCGTAACCTTCCACAATATTGACGGTTTTTGGTACAATTATGATTCATTCACGAACACAAAATGCTAATGAGAAGTTTGTATTTTGGAAAATTGCATCAAAATTCAAACTATCAAGCTGAAGAGATTTCTTCTTTGTTTAGGGTGCTAGCTTAACCTGCCTTAAAAATGACGGATTTTTTTATACTAATAATACTACATTTATGAGAACAGATTTCAATCGTACAGTTCAAATCCATACGCTGTTTTCTTCTTGTGAGTCTGTTTTTGAGTTGGGGTTACGTAGGAATGAATTGTAACAGTGAAAATAAATTGCAATTGCGAAATAGAAATTGTCAATAATTTTCTTCAATTGCGATCGCATTTAATAACTGTTTACATGACCAAGTAACCAGCTTCGACAGAAAGAGTAGAGGCGGACTGACCTGGCAAGCGAGCAAAAGAAGTGTGAACTGAAACGAGCATTGTCATGCAGGGAGAAAGTCTCGCGTTTCTGTTCGTGAATACTCGAGTTTTACTACTCAGATACAGAATAAAAAGACGATTTTCTAAAGTGATTCCACTCAAATGAGTAATTATATGATATGTGTACCTGCTGCAACTAAGTAAGCATAAATGCTAGGACTGGCTGTAAATTTGAAAGCCCCGTGATCGAAATATATGTTAAACTTACAGTAAATCAATAGCAATGGATAATAACCTGTTTGTAGTATTTATAGGGAGAGTCTTAGGCAACCTTATTTTCAAAATAAAAAGTAGAACCAACGTTATAGAGAACTCTGTAATGATGGTTCTTTCTTTTTATTTTGAAAACAACCTGTTAGTTGATGAAGACGGAATCGATCGCATTCACTTAACGGAGTATTTTTTTTACGTTCAGTATATTTGCATCGGCAAAATTTTGAAATCGTAAATCAGAGCGGCATAGAAATGCTACCACATCATAAGCCTTTAATTCCTCACTAATAGCGAGGTGTTTATTTACATCCGGTAATGAAAGATGTAATTAACTGACCCGAGTGGCGCGAGGCGCAATGTAAAAATCGCAGTTCCTGAAACGAATAGAACGAGTTCGTTAATGTTCAGGCATCTATTTTTTGTACACTGGGTGGCTGTGAGTAATTATCATACTCTATTTAATTTTTTCTGAATTGAAGTTTCATGAACAATTGCCGCAGCATCGAGTAGCATGTTGTGTATTTTATGAAGTGAACATTGTTGTTCATTAAGAGCCATTAATGACAATTATGATGGGAATGAAGCCTTATTATGTTATTGATTGGATAGGATCTGTTGCAAGTGATTGATACTCCAAGTCATTTAATTGCTACGGAATATCTGCACTTGTCTGTCATTGCTCAGTCGCATATTTATTACGCTTATGCTGAATATCTGTCAATGTTCTGCTAAAAAATTTGTCACTTTGCTTGAATCGCAATGCTAATAAAAATTAAAAAGCGAAGAAAATGCTAATAAAACTAGTCATATTTACTCAAATTGAGAAAAAACAAAATCGAAAACGTTTCGGAGTCCAGCTCCATCTTCAGTTCTGTAAAATACAATGAATTCAAAAAAGTGCA
>JACJUY010000333.1:246061-257745 GCA_014220935.1 Platorchestia sp. MABIK
AACGCTTAGTTGAAAAATGTATTTGTTTGTGCGCATTTAAATTGAAATAAGAGCAAAAATCGTGTTTAAATACCTTAACACAGAAACCCTTAATTGCTATTCATACATGGTTATCGTTATCCCCATGTTAATTAAGTGTTGAGACAAATGATTTAGATCCTTAATTGCTATTCATACATGGTTATCGTAATACACGTGATAATTTTTCTAATTTCCAAGAGCGGGAAAATATTTTAAATCGAAACTGCACAAACATTGATGGAGTCACTGCAGACAAATTCCCGTCATTTTTATGTGTTTTCTTATAGTAGGTGCTTGAGGAAATATTCCTGACGGTAAATTGAAGAATGTCTAAGAAACTTCACGAGGCAATTGTGCATTTTCTAGACCATCAATTTGATAACTTGCAAGAAATTTCATGAATGTCCAGTGGGAAATTTTGGGGAAAACGATTTTAATAAACAGCAACGAAATCAAATTTGAAAATTTCATACATGTAAAATTTACAACAATTTTCAAGTAATTCTTTCCTGATTTACTACAAATAAGAGATATTAGAACAACTCCTTAGAACATCAGATATTAGAATTTCATGCTGTTCGAAATTAGGATTCAATTCAAAGTTTGGGAATCATACAAAGCTCGAGGTAAGAGCCATGCTTGTTGAAAAAAATGTGAAGACATTAAATAACATTCTTATGGCGATGAATTCTTCATTTCATTTATCCTGGTGCTGAAGTCAAGAAACCCGGGCATGATCTCTCACCGACTTTTATGCAATATTTTGGTTCACAGTATCTATTTCTTAATTTATTATCTAACTTAAAAAACTCATTTGTGTGCAGGTTATCGGAAACGCACCTCTAGTGAAGAACAAAAAGAATGTTTAATTCAATACAGTTTATGCAGATAACCTTGTGCATTTTTTTTCATGCGTCTCATAATTGAAACCGAGATGCGATGACGGTTAAACGAAACCCATTGCAAACACATGGGTCGTGTGGGGAATTAGGGCAACATTCGCCCTTTCCCAAAGGGAAGAAACACAGAGCCAGAAACACCGAAACACCAACGGCCCTCAACTTGGAAGGCGTGCGTTCTCACCCACAAAGTTCCTATCACCTATTCAGCGTAACAAAACTGGAAATAATTTGCATTCTTTACATGTATTTATTTAATAATTCTAAAAATAATTCTCATGTATTGCTAATTTTTCAATGTATGAAGAATTTAAATGTGACCGTTACATTTTCTCAGGGAACTTTTTCACTATCAACCGAAAAAATGAACCCAGTCTGATTCTTTAATTAGTAGTCATAAAAATGACATAACAAAGTGTGATTTAAATTAATGATTAAATAATTCATATCAAAGCTTAGCATAGCGGTCTGAATATTTAATAATCCGTTGCAAACACGACTGGAATTTACAGGATAGGTAATCAATAGGAGGGAGTACGTTGGCGGATTTTGTATTTTGACCCAGTACTAGTACATAGGATTAATAAACGTAATGTTGTGAAAACAATAACACTTTAAGAATGTGTCCCAAATAACTAGGTTTGACGTGACCTGCGTTATTGCACTTCAGAAATTGTTGGAAAGATGCATATGAAAAATGAATCAGTTCTAATTTTAATTACTACATTATTTTTCCGAATAAGAAGCTCAGGATCATCTATAGTTTTCTCAACAGCAGCCAAAGTAAATTTCTTACCAGAAAATTAACTTAAAAATCACTTAATGTTTATATAATTAAACAAATGGAGCGATCCGCGTAACTTTCTCGGGCTTTACCGCAAGTCCCGTGTCGTCAAACATCAATCACGCACAGACAACAGAAAAAGAAATACAAAAGAAGTAGTCACTTTCACAGTCAGCAATATTTACTCGAAAGCATCAGTGCTTTCACACTGGCAAAAAAAGGATGCATTCATCACTAATTATAATAATAATAAAATTAAATCATCACTAAATATTCCAGTTTGTTTTATTATTATTTAATAAGTTGCATTCCACGCACGCCTTTTCGGAGGATTTAGATAGAGATGCAAGTTCACATTCATAAATTTTTAACTTATGTTATGCCACGTTTTTTAAAAGTTTTACATCTATTCATTTTTACATCAATCTTCTTTCTGAATTTTAATATTATTTCACTTGTAGTGTGCATGCGTACATGCACTAATTCTAGTATTTTTTATTATTGTTTCATTTATGGTCGTTTTTCCTTCGAGTATCGTGAATTCTTCGATCTCTCTTCCTCTGCTCTTATATCGTATTGTTGCCGTCACTCCCTTTCATTCGTCCTTCCACTTCCTTCCCTCACTCACATCTTCACATCGCCACATCCAACTGCTCACTTTCCTCACAACATCTCAACATAGTCTCATCCCATTGCTCATCCCACAAAATTTTCTCATTTTCATTAAAATGACACACCGAACTATTAAGTCATCTAACACCTGCTCACTTCACTCTTACTAGTATTACTTTTTAACTTTCTTATCAGTATTTTCAATTTCTATTATTTTCAAAACTTTCTCACTGTGTAGATTTATTTTCGATCCCATGCAATTTCTTCTCCCGTGCGGTTTTTACTACTTAAGGGTACTTACTCTCTTATCTAGTGATTTTTTTATTTTACTTAATCCTGCTTTCACTGAGCAGGCAATATTCTTACACTCTTCCTTAGATGTTTTACCCTGTCCGCTACTCGTCGCGCTGTCGCCTCTGCGTTGAGATTTTCATTTCATCCTCCTCTATTAACAGCCTTACTTCATACCTTCAGTAGAATAATTTTACTTTCGTTTCGATCTTAGCTGCCTTATCCTGCATCTGAGTGTTTTAAAATCGGTAGAAAATACATCCTTTTCACCGCGGACTTCTCTGCGGTTCCACCATTTTCCCTTCTCACTCTCCTCTCAATCGATGTTTTGACGTCAATTTTATTTTCAAGATTGTTGAAAGTGCTGCTTTTTCGCCTCATCTACACTCAACTGCATCAACATAATCGTATTTATCTTTTTATACCAACGATTTTGTTTTAGCTGCATTTTCTAAGTCGATTTCATCTAAAATTAACAGAAAATGCAATGTGCGGATATTAATAACCTTTGTGCTAAGATACGTCAAGATACTTTCATGTGCAAAATTCTTACAGAACCAAACTTTTTTTAGCCTAATTTTACCGCTTCTAATTCACTTAAAATGAACTGAAAATGTCACATTTACGCGCTATTTGCGCTTAGCTACTTCAATATCCTTACCTCTAATACATCTTTTCCATCTATGTTCATGTGAGCCAAAATATTTGTAAGATTTTGACCATCTTAACCTTCAAATTTACGTTACTAAAATGAACTGAAAGTGTTGAATTTTCACATCATCTGCAAACAAGTACGTCAAAATTCTCACTTTTCCTTCATTCATGACCAACTGTTCGCGTTTTAAGTTCACTTGAAATGAGCTGAAAGTGAAAGATTAATGGTCTTTCTGCGCCCAGATGATTCCGCATTCTTGCCTATGCATCATTTATGACCAACGGCGCCCGCTTCAAATTAACTCAAAATGAACTGGAAGCTAACATTTTCCCCACATCTGGTCGGTGGTGGCACACAAACGGAGGTCTTCTGGACCTCATCTGGCAGATGTGGCTGCGGCGGCGTGAAGGGTGGATGCCTTCGACGTCGATCCACCCACACTAAAGGCGTCTCATTTTCCGACTCAATTTTTCAATAAAAAAAATTATACTGACATTCAAGCGCATGACTGGGACTTAAATCGGTGTTTTGGACTTTGCGTGAGTGAGTTTTGCGCACGCGGGAAGATGTGTTGATTGTTGCTCTCTGTGTTTGGATTGAAAGGGATAGCAGCGTTTCAAACGTGTCCTGGTCTATGCTAAGATATCTCATCGCTTCCAGGCCTCCGAGGGTGCATTGATTGAGGGCTTTGAATGCCTTTACAGAAATGATCTGTTGTGGAGCGAGCGGCCAGTATTTAGGAAAATATTCTTCAAGTGTGAAATTCAATTAAGAAAACATGTTGGAACGAACTGTGAATATTGGACTGGGTAAATTCTTTTAGCGTTTCAAATCGAATTACAAGCTGGAGAAAACGGCGAATATCGGACAAAATTTTTCAAATGTGAAATTCAAATCGAATTACAAATCGGCGAAATCGCCGAATACCGGACAATATGGTTCATGTTTAAGATTCAAATTGAATTGCAAGAAAGGAAGTTCTCAGTTTACTTGAATTGCCTTTCCCAAAATGCACTACTCTCTGCAAAATACAAATTTAATTGCACAAAATCGAATGCTCTACAAATGAAATGTTAAACCAACTGGGAAGATTAACCGAGCAGTTCGATGTACAAAATTTAGAACAAATTACTTTAATCTGTTACAGCATTTCAAGCAAACAAATTAAATTGAATCTTAACTAGAAATTTAGTTTGAATTTGTAATTAAAAATTAGAGTATTGTAAATGCAATCCTATGTCCAAGGGTTGAGTAATTCCCGAAGAACGTATTTGTTCTCGTAATTTTCAAAGAAATGAACAAAATGTCTTCTAACTGAATACAAAGATGTGTTGAGCAAAAGAGGTTGTTATTCAAATGAAAGTGTTCACTTGTTCATTACTGAAACTTAACTAAGTCAGAGCGCATTATAAGAAAATTAGTGTTCCCAAGGAGATAAAATGGCAATGTAGTTTTTTAAGCTAGGCCTGTAATTTATTCGTGAAAAGTGTTTTGAAATTACTTGTTCAGATGAGTACCCTTCCTTCTTCTTAGAAAAATTTCGCTTGCATTTTGATTTTAATTACTAAATATAAAACTAATCTACAATACCCTGAGAAATCAAGTCAGTAATCAAACAACCAACCAGTCAAAAAGTTGAGTGTTAATGTATGAGTATGATGGGATAAAACTACGTTTTTGTTTTAAGTTAAGCACGTTAGTGATTTTGAATTTAAGGTGTTCAGAGGGAAATCAAAGTGGTTGCCTCACATCCAATAATTTGCCAACAAAAATCATGAATATGCTTCCATTTAAGAAATTGATTACCCCGTAAGGGTACAGAACCCGTTTCTAAAGTTTTTATTTGATGTTCTGTTTAAGGCATTTCTTTAATTCGAATTCGTAGTCCCTGTCAAAACTAACGATTCACTTAAACTTCAATGATTCATTCTTTATTACTTTATATTTTTAGTGATTTGAAAAATTATTCAAGGTTGCTTTATAATCACAGTAAAAATTTTCTGAGCCTCACTTTTAAAGATGTAGAAAAACAACTTTTACTACTTCGAATAATTGTGTGAAATGCACTAAAAAGTATTCAAAATGTCGGTACCTTCAAATTTATGCAGATTTCTGAAGCCTCTGCCAATCTTTACGAATTTGCCAGATGGTATGTAATTATTCATCTACAGAACACTAACTTTTTACGCCTTAGATTTTTTCAAATGACTGTCGTTTCTGCATCTAAAATAACTTTGAATTTTCTCATTTTTTAGATCGACCACAGAATTTGTTGAAAATATTTGTAGTTTACTTTAAGCTACTCAAAATTTTCCCCACATGTTCTTGTAATCCCGTACTTCACATAATTTCTAATATATTAAAGTAAATAAAAAGCAAGGACAGTAACTTTCAAATTAATCATTATATTTAATCAAACAAGAGAATTCAAAATCGAACGTTTCGACCTCTAAAGTCATCTTCAGCATCTGAAAAATTGTTTAACAACATAAGCCAATATGAAAAAAGGATTTGAAAATTAACAAGTTATTTGTAATGGATAGGAAGATTGCGTGTCGTTTAAAAATGGCTTGTCTTTCATGAAAAAAAGCGATTCTAGAATGCGGAGATCTATTTGACAAGATGCGGTAGCAACAATCTTAAAATCATCTAAGCGCACAGGGAGGTCGCACTTCTCTGCTTGTTTGATTAAATAAAATGATTAATTTGAGAGTTGCTGTCCTTGCTTTTTTATTTATTTTAAGATTATGCAAAAGGCTAAACTTCAATCTTATTCTAATCTATTATCTCAGCATCACACAACTTTGAATGCATATTTGAACATTATTTGGAATGTGCTCAAGATTCTAAATATCGCATTCAGCTTAAATTACGAAGGAAAGAAGCATCTTTAACGTAGGTGTTTATACTTTCTCATTGAATTTAGTCGAGTTAACTTTTCTTTTAAGTGTTCATGGGTTACCATGATACCCTCGAGCTAAGATAATTTTTTTCGAAATTTTATAACTAAGCAGAAGTGGCACTATGAATAGGTTAACTCGTCACACTAGTGCCATGATAAATTATGCCCGCTATTTGATCATTAGACTAAAGTAACAATACGCTGAAAGGAGGATCAAGGTGAATAGACAATAACTTAGTGGATAGAAGCTATATAAGTAGACACTGTGGTAGTAGGACTGAAGCCCAGGTAGGTAGATAGAGTAGACGAACGCAACTCACAAAGGTAGGTTGACAAACGCGTAAAAGATAGAAGAACTGGTTCACAGGAGACAGTTGAATAAATGAACCATAGATAGGCAGACAGAAACATAGGCAGAAAAAACAAGGAAAAAAAAGACAATAGCTTAGGTAGGTACCCAGATGATAAAGCTTGAGTAGAGAAGCGCAGTTTGTCAAAATCATTGCACAAACTCCACGTAATCACTGTAGGTGGGTAACAATAATTACTTACACGCCAATCTATTATCTGTATCGTCAGTGCATTTTTCATTGTGATTAATTTATTTTTGAATAAAATATTTTTGCGAGACAGATCTATTCACATTTCCCACTAACCTAATACACTTATTTCGTTCTACCTTTTACAGGTCAAAATTATAATTTCTTCCATTCTTGAAACACATATCCTAGCAGCTAGCCCAGAGCAGTAGAGTGGGGCTCGAGTGTTGTCCAGAAATGTCAATTTCAAATCAATTGAAATTCACTTTAAGGATCACATGTTCGTAGTCAGCCATCTACGAGTATAGCGAAAGCAATGAAAACTAACGAAAGGTTTCATTTCAACGCTCTCAGTTCCTTATTTGCTTCCGATTCTTCATTCATATGACATACATCAATATTTGGCAATTTCTCTAAGACAAATCATTCAGAAAGTTCATTGAAAAGAGTTCATTCAGTGGAATCGCACAAAAGTTCGTGATTCTATCCTTGCAAAGTTTTTTTGAACCACTTACTAAAGACACCAACGAATAGCAAGTAGAAGCCGTCATATCTTCTCCTCCTTCGTTTAAGTTCTCCACAACACTGATGTTCAAAGAGGGAATGCATTTTGCCATCGAATACGCCGAATATCATCTATCCCCGAAAATTAAATTCCCTAAAACGAAACACTCCTCAATGCTCTCCGACAACAACACCGTTTCCACGTCACCGGAAGCGATCAAAGGCCAGTAAACAAAAGTCGGAGTTCGCGATACCGAGATCCCAAAGCTGCGGTCACACATTCGTTTCCTGGAGCCGTGACCCGAAACACCACAACATTGCACCGACCGAGCCCCCTGCCGGCGACCGCATTTCCAGCACGCCTCGCTGTCTCGAGAAATCGTCCACCATTTTTACTGGATGGCTTCGCTCTGGAGACCGAAGTAAAAGATTGCAGGAGCTCGACAGCAGCGGCAGCAGCACACAAGAGTCTTCGAGGGGCGTAGCTTCAAGGGGCGCTGACATAGGAGGGAAGGAAGGGTCGGCGCTTCGGGCCGCTGACCCTCCGCCCTGCCCAGAACCTTCGCCCTCGGACGCGCACTCCTACGCCTCGCAGACCGGCTCCACTGGAGGCTGCTTCTTGCGGCGCCTTCTGAACCGGCGTCCTCAGGTAAAGATGAAATCTGAGTTTGGTTTTGTGGTCTTGTAGAGCCTTTTGAACTCAGATTCTTACGTTAAGATTAAATCAGAGTTTGGTTTTGTAGCCTTGCGGAGCCTTCTGAACCGACGTTCTCAGGTAAAGATGAAGTCTGAGGTTGATTTTGCTATCTTGCGTGCCTTCTGAACCTACCTTCACAGGTAAAGAAGAAATTCCAGTTTGGCTTTGTTATCTCGTGGGATGGTAATATGAGCAATAATTTCAAATTTCAGGTATTTCCAGTAAAATATTAAAATCATAGGTGTTTCCAGCAAAAATGTCAGAAATATGAACTTTCTCGGTAAGAATGTCAGGAATGCGAGTCTTGTCAGTAATTTTGTTTGAAATACGAATATTTGACGCCGGGAAATTATGTACACTATGACCAATAATGGTAATGATAGAGCCGAACCTCGAGATACGTATTTAGATTTCAGTTGGAATTGCAACCAATAAATTGCGGTCATATTCTTCACTGCGTCAAATTCTTTATGACAAAAAACGCACGTAAAAATGCAACTGGCCAAGATGTCTCAATTTTACTCAGAAATTTCATTACCGTATATACTGTGATATTTGATGAGCAGTCTAAAAGAAAGAACTTTCTATGTTTCCAATCATTTACTAAGTAATGCACATTATTTGAAAATAAAGCAGTTCGGCAGTGACAGACAGCGTTTTTTTAATGTGTGAAATTATATATCACACACAGGGTAAAAATGAAAAATGAAATCTGTTCAAGCAGTGAGTGATATGTAATTTAATACATATGAAGATATGCCATCTGCCATCGTTACAGCCTTCACTTTTTATTGAAATTTATTTGTAGGCAGAACATTCTAACATTTCCAAGTACTAGCTAAGTAACGCAGAATGCCACCGTAATGTTGCGTATAACCTTAGTATCACCTCTTTACAGTACAAACAATAATTACCTACTTCTTGTGCTTCATAGGGAACACGTCAGACAATGTAACGTCTCTGATTTGCAACAGAGGGTTCAGCGCTTTTCAAATGGGCGGAACAAATTTCAAAACGATATCGAAATCATCATATGCTCGATTTGCAATACTAGAAAAAGTAATTGTTAGCCTGGCGATGGGAAAACAAATCACTAAGCCTATGGCGAAAAAATTGGGAAGTACGATAAATTTATTCAAGGTTCATGCAATACATAGAACAGTCAGTTGGTCTCCGTTGCTCAGCGATGAGCAGAAGTTGTGAATGGTCCATTAAACTTACACTTCCTCTACATCCATGCAAATTTCTCACGAAGTATTACACTACGAACATTCGTCGTACACTCCATAACATTCCTTATTTACACATTTCTCACTGGTATAAGGAAACACATCAGTGTTAACACATTCGTCTCTTTAAACGGCGGCTTCACCTTAGTCCGAGATATTGGCCAACTTTGGATCTCTCTTGAAGGATTTCGCTGCTCTACGCAATCTTTGAGAGTCGTATAAAGTTTCTGATCCACCTTTGAGCTCCCTCAAATTAGAAAGAGCAAAGTTTCACCCATGGGTAGCTTTTACGGCATTAAATTCTATTTAAAGTTTTATTATTGGCTTCTGTTTAGCGTCGTAGTATTAACTACTTTAGCGTCTTAGTATTAACTGCTGTTTAGCTTTTTAGTTTTAGGTCCTCTTTATAGCCCTGATTTTCACTCGTTCCTGGTTTTTGCCTATATTGATATTTTAGTTATTCTAGTGTTGCTTCCTTGATAACAGTTTCATAAAATTTGGCAAAAGATTTTAATTTATTCATCCTGAAGTGTACGTGGTTGCCTATAACTGTTTTATAAAGCATGTTAAATGCTTAATTTATCTTGTTTTACACCTGAGTTAGAAGCGTATCCTGCTCGCAGTAGATGTGAATCATGCTTACCGTAGACGCATATCATGCACCCAGCAGACTCGTATCATGCGCGCAGCAGACTCGGATCATGCGCGCAGCAGACTCGTATCATGCACCCAGCAGACTCGTATCTTGCTTACAGTAAACGCATTTCATGCTCACTGCAGACTCGTATCATGCACGCATCATGTTCACAGTATACTCGTATCATGTTCACAGTATACGCGTATCATGCTCACTGAAGACTCGTATCATGGGCGCAGCAGACTCGTAAGCAACATGCCAAGACGTGTCCTATCGCTCGCCATCGTCTCAGCCAATTAGGGCCCGAGCTCGGTCGAGCTCTTCGCCAATCACGAGGTCTGGAAGAATTTTAAGCAAAATTTGTATCAACTTTGTAATGGACGAAGCACTCACTCTATATTGCATTTTCTTTAGAAACGTGAAAGTTGAAGGGAAGGCCTAAAGATACATAATATTAAACTGAAAGGGGTTCCTGGAAGCATATCATTGAAAATATTTTCCAAATTATGCTCATATTTTCGAAATAAATCACTTACGCCGTTGAATTATTCAAACCAGTGCCTGGAATAATTATGATTCAACAAAAGGAATTGGTGAATAGACTTCTAAATCAATTGTACCCCACTTTATATTTAATATTGTGTTTTGAGGATGAAAACCACTAAGCCGTAAATGTGTTTAAAATCGAATGATTATTTCGCTTGAGATTTTAATGAATTACTTGAGATGACTTGAACAAGTTGAACGTAAATTTTATTGTCAGAGAAAGTAAATATTGTTTTGAAAATTTGATCCTGAGAAAATTTTATTTCGAAAGTACTTCCGAATTTTTGTCGCATTGCTTATTGTTTTGAAGACAGCGTCATAGCGCGGCAACACCGTTAGCTCTTGGAAAAAAACGAGAGCAAATAAAGCTTTTTACACAGACAGCTAACTAGATTTTACTCTTACATAAGTTTGTTGAAGAAATGCCCACAAGTGCCTGCCTAACCTTTAATTCTCGAACGAAAAGGCGGCCTGAAATGGGGCTGTATTTCAGAAAATACTTCTTATTTAAAGCTGGGAATAGCTCGTATCTGTTATTGTTTTATTTCTTCACAAAACTCGTGCATTTATATCAGGCCGAGTGAAAAATATCATGAATAACAAATTTCATTTCCGACAATCATGTAACCGCTTTGCTTGCAGAGCTCTTAATTTTAATTTTTAGAAAAATTCTTAACAAAAACATCAGAGAAATTTCAGCACACTAAATTCTTGGAATATTTCAGACTGAGGTTTATTCATTAGAACTTTCACGCAAACATTTTGTTAATTATCCTTTTGCGCGCTCAAAAATTTGATGCTGCACAGGCAATCTCTTTCATAGCGGAAAATGTTATGCTTTACCAACAGTGAAGCTTTATCAAAGGTTAAAAATCATTGAGCCAGAAATCTCTTTGAGCTTTCAAACTTAAATTTCAGTTTTTCTTCGTAGCTTGAGGAAATGTTGGGCAAAGATGTACTGAGTCAACTTGGAATGATTTGGATATTTTTCGATTAAAAAATAAAACAATTCTGGTAAAAACTTCTCTCCGCTTAGAATTTTCAGTGAAATGGATTTACATTACACACGCACATTATGCACTGCTTATTAACGTGTGATGAGCTGTGCTTGGCAAAGGTATGCAAATGTTAAAGTGTATACATTCAATAAATAAAACCACTGCGCACCAAAATTTGCTGGAGGAAATGGTGTTTGAGATGAGGACTATGATTTAATCTCTGAGCATTTTTGAGCCGGCGTACATTCAGTTCACGTGAAAGAAAACAAGGGGGCAAATCTTTCTTTACCGTGTTACTCTCAAAAAACAGTTAACAAAATAGAGTCGAGTTTTTAAAAACCTACTCGTGCATTAAAAAGGGAGTGTAAAT
>JACJUY010000334.1:0-16254 GCA_014220935.1 Platorchestia sp. MABIK
CTATGTTTTAGGTTCCGTAGATTTCCCCTAAGTGTGTCATGACTGCCCTAAGTGTGTCATGTTACACACTGAAGTGTGTCATGGCGCCTCCATAACACACAATTGTGTGCCGGTTTTGCGACAAACGTATAACACTTAAGTGTGTCAAAATGACCCTATATTTTTTCTCAGTGTCTTGAGCCCATTTGGCGTGGGAGCCTCGCACCATCTGTGTGAGCTTCGTGATCTGAACTTGTGGTGAACCTAGTAACTATGTGGTAATCAGAGGCAAATGTTCGAATGTGGTGACAATGACAACTGTGGTGAATGTGGCGACTGTGGTGGTAATGGGGAACGTAATGGACAATTGAATCTTTCTGGCAATGAAGGTAACTTCAAGCCTTTCTTTTTGTGGTGATCTTCATCGCTCACCTGCATATGTATACTTACACTGACGTACGTGTTGAACCTAGAAGTCTTACGTTTAGTGAAATGAACCCTTTAGGCTTCCAGTCACTGGAAGAGCTTGAGAGCTTGTTGAGAGCTTGTTCTTACACCAACACTTTTATGCACGTATTCAATGAACCTTTAGATCTGACGTTTGAATAAGAAAACTAGGATAATGATTTTTCAGTCAGGTGGAATGTACTTTCCGCCTTGTGAACCTTTTAGCCTGTCTAATCACGGCAAAAACCATCGAAGCTTTCGATCGCCTAAATTTTCAACAAACTTGGTAAATCATTAGGTTAGGATATCGAGCCTACACCAAAGTTATGTCGTGAATTATGCTAAAAAACTAAAAGCTTATTAGCATGTTAACTGGGAAGTAACTGTTTTCATCTAATTAAATGCATAGAAAGTGACTGCTAACAATCAAAGGCTTTTCAGACTGGTGGATTTCTTGGAAGTAGCTGTTGAATAATCAAAGCGTTTTTAGTGTGTGAAATATGTATCTGTTAGGTGACTTTATAAGTCAAAAGTTCTACAGCCTGTTGAATAATTGGGAAACGTGGAAATCTTTGGCTCGTGCAAATGTTCGAGAAAACCTGTCATCTTTATGCAGCTGGTTATTGTTTATTTTTTCAAATTTTGCTGTTTGTAATTTTTTTGTATCAACGCCCAAAGACGCGCGGACATCTTAACTTTGCTTTCCGATCAAATATCTGTAGCGCACTCGGGAATGATCGACCTCTTGAATTAAACGCATGAACTATTTTGTGTTGTATTATATCTTGCTCCTTATACGCATCAAGCTCTCTTGTAACGTCAAGATCAGAATTTATTGGTTTTCATCTACTTCAATATTCTCACAAAGCATGAATTGTTTTTGCTCCCAAAGTTTGACTTCACTGATTATGGCTTCAGGCGATATTCTGAGAATGAATTTGCTCGTCGTAATTCCGACTTTTTTGGCAATAATTTCATTCGCAAGTTGTAGTTTAAAATCGATCCATACTTCACACACGTGTTTTCAAAACAGAAGTTTTAAAGATATAAATCCTCGTGTGGAGACTGAAAAGCATCAGAATAACTTTATGAAATAATTATATAAAATTCCCGATTTATATTCGTAAATTAAACACGGTGCTCTGATTCTTTACGGAACTGCTAACGATGAATGCTAAAAAGGCTGTGTTAGTAATTTTTCATTGGACGAAAGTGTTTTCTGGTGTTGAAAACAATTTTACATGCCTAGAAAAGTGTTTTTTTTGTTTATGTAATAAATAATGCTGCAATTTTCAGGTAAATTACTTTATGAAACATACGGCAGAGCCCAAAGCCTTATTAATATTAAATATAATACATTGCTTCACCATGGTGAAGGTTATGATGGTAAAATTATCGGTATGCGATGAGCTCTTTGATAACTCAATGCTCTGCGTACAGAGACAGGTAGTGGAGGTTAGAGAGGCAGTCGGCATGTTCTGATGTTGCACGTTGCCGCGGGCTTTGTTGGTGGCAGAGCAGCTGCTGGAGGATGTTGTGGGTCACAGCAGCTCTGTGGCACAACCCGTGGTGCCCCTGCAGCATCTTAATTAAGATGGGCATTCTATTTTAATCATCGTCCAGGCTTAAACGAGCAATTTAATGCCGTGCTGCGACTCCCGAGCGGAGTCACCGTTGTCGTCAGGCAGGGAAAGAAAGGCTGGAAGGTTTCGAGCAGTTTATTGGATCGGAGCTTGCCAGTTCGGTGCTTTCGGTGGGAAGTGTCCAGACAATATGCGATTGCGCAGACACGACGAGCGCTTTTACGCAGCTCGGCTCATGGATGTACGGAGGGACACATATTACTTTGATAATTAACGTATGATGGTGTCAGAACCCACAATCGAAATTACTATTAGGATGATGAAAGTTTAAACATTGAATTCTTGTTCTCTCATTTCAATAGTATTTCATTGACACAAGTAACAGAAGTGTTGAGTGTTGTATCCTGCTATGCATCGACCTCTTGTGGTTGATTCACTTTGAAGCGTAAAAATTTTTTAACGTATTTCAGACTGAATGTACGTTTATTATACATGAAGTAATAAAAATTCTATAGACCTGTGCATAAGACTCCATGAGACACAGTTTAAATTGACATTTGAGCGTCATTATTGTTTGTGAGAATTGTTTCAACAACCAAAGCAGTTAAACAGGGTGGCCTAAAAGTCCCTTTGTCATTCTAATTACTTATTTCGCAAAAAATGTTAAAAGAAACGAAATTCTAATTCAGTTCAAATGGTACAAGAAAATTGAGAGTTTTTATGCTACTGTAACGAAACATTTTATTTCGTCTTGCTAGGTAATGTATTTTTATTTCGTTTCGCTAGGTAATACATCGTTAGGCTAGATGACGTGAACATAGCGACGCGAGGAGATATTGGAGTGTCAACCGTTTGGCCGGTGCCGTGTAGGTGTGAGAACGAGCCTCGGACAAGCGTGGGGCAGCCGAGGGTTGGCTTGAGCAATAGCCGCATCACCGGAGCCAATTAGCGCTCTGGAAGGGATCAGGCGAGTGGGTGTGTCAGAGCACGCACCAATTAAATTTCGAGACGTCAGAACAGGCCGGAATTCCATCAATCAGGTTTACAAGTTTGTCTGTAACCATGAAGATTCGAGAACTTTCTAGAAGGAACCAAGTGGAATGCATAAAAGCAGGACACAAGAAGAATCGGGAGGTCTTTCCTCTCGGTTAAGCTACAAGAGGAATTCTGCATTTGTGACAGGCCGGGAACGGCCGCTGCCGGCGTTCCCGGAAGAGGAATAACTCAAGATTAAATATGAGAAAAATAAAGTACACCGAACCCAACGCTAATGTGGTGAGAACGCAGCATCGTCTTCAGCTTTACTTCGGTGAACGTAAGGATAAGAAAGAAGATGGCGAGTGGCACAGTGCGTCAACGACTCGCCCGGAAAAATTAGTTTAGAATTCTACGTAAACTCCAAGCTCGCAAGAAAGTCCAGCATGACCATTCGAATCGCACAGTTTCAAAGTCTGCAACAGTGCTATGCGCTGCGAGTCCTGTAGCGGACAAGCTGCTCCTGTCCTCAGCGAACGGTACTCAAAATTGAGAACTCTGAGTGTGTGGAAGCCAACGACCAGCACCGGCCTACGAGCGCGAGGGAACAGCGGAAACGGTCTGATCAACCCTACGTGAATCCTTCAAGCAGCATTGGAAGCGGTGTTAGGTCGACGCCATCCACATGTACAGGAGAATGTGAATGCATAATTGCTGGTTGAGGATTCAGAAATAGTGATCTAAAGTGTAAAGTTACAAATTTAGAGACAAAGAAGCGCATTGAAAAGTGTTTTGGAATGACGCGCTAATTATAAAGTGATTTGGTTTCATATTGTGGTGTAGTACAATTAGTAGAAATGTGTTATTCGGTTATAAAGCGAGAGTTCGAGTGGCGCGTAATGCGAAGTGTTCTAAAGTTTTCTGGCACCTTGTGTGAGTCAAGATTTTACTCTGTCATGTGTTGTCCTCATTGCTTCGTGATCTCACGTTATTTAGAATCGCCTTAAATTTTGTGCAACCGTGAATCATTTGCTCACGCTTAATAATTGATGATTTTGATTCTCGATGAGCATGGCACCCCTTTTCTTTGAATACCATGTCGCATTGAATTTTTATGTCAGGAATGTCATGCATACTTTTCATCATTCCACTCGTGCTCCTTTTGATCATTTCGTTCAGAAATTTTGTGTGTTTTAACTCACGTGTTCAATATTCAAAATAAAAATGTGTTTAAATCTTTCAAATTGCGTGTCATTATCCCATGCTGATTAAATCAAGGGAAACTCGTGGTGCACTATGCTAATAATTGCTATTTCTATTTTCTATCTTTTCTGTACCCTCTCGTTCTGTGCCTTTTTCTTTCTTTTTTTCCTTTCCTTCTTCGACTATCGAGGTTTAAATCCCTCTATCGTATCGCGAGGCCGACCAGCACTCTCGTATCGTGACACTACTGAAAAACGCCGGCCCTAAAAAGAGTTACGGACTCAACAATGCCTTTCTTTTGAAACCTCTAAAAATGGATTTTTACACAATGGAGGAATTTTAGCTACTCCAGATTTTTTCTTCATAGATAATAAAAATAAAAAGATAGATTATTTTTAACATTCAAAACACTATCCACGAACTGAAAAAAATAATAAAAGAAATTTGTAAGCATTCCGCTGTACATTCTGGGAAGCGTGATGCAAATTACACAGCAAAGAGTTCGTTTGCGCATGGATTGTTGTTATGATGATGTGAGACGTTTGAATTAATTTTATCAAACAAAAATGGTTGCATTCTTCTATATGTTGCTCTCAACTACTACTTTGCACATTTTATAGTTTTACTTAATGAGTGTTTAAAATGGTGAATCGACTTTGTGTTCACTCTGCAAATTTATTACACAATGTTACCAATTTCTTAGTGATAACTCATGCACACACTTTAGACATATTCCCTGGAATTTAAAATCATTTTTAAATATACAGCTGTTCTTAAACCTTAATTCACCTCATAGGTGACATGAAGTTCATGTTCAACTTCAAAGAAAACCAGGAGCCTCTCTGCCGCACCTCCCTTCCTTCAGCTTCTCTCACGCTCACCAGGGAATAATCCCAGATATTTACACTGACTAGCATCGCTCTTTCTTATACCTTCAGTGCATCTCCAAACCACTTCTCTCGTGCTTCCGATCCTCCCACTTACATTACAATGACAAATAATATAAATGAAAAGCGGCTCCTCAGCAGACTTACATCACCAAGACCTGCTCAGTCAAACCTGAGCATGTGAGGCTGCCTCCAAGACAGCCTCGTAGATGTGGAGAGCAACATCGAGATATCTATGCCTACTTAGATGCTGGATCAGAGCAGCACCAGCGGGTCACTTTTCATTCAGGTCAGCCATATGGTTATTTTCCTATTCTAAGAATTCAGTCTTGCTCTTCTACTCAAAGGTTGAGGATTTGTCGAATTTTCACCTCTACATAAATTGAATCTTGAAAATTTGCATAACACAAAAACTTGTCGGCATCTCCGATATTTGTGTAGATATGCCTAATCAAATTATATCCTAACTGCGGTAAATTTACTTCAGTGGAAGTAGTACATCTGTTGACACAGTTGTTTAATGAAATACATGTTGCAAATTTCACTGATTTTTAATCATTCCATAGTAGTTGATACTCTAGCCTGTGTTCTGGTGTGTATCCACACACTCAAATCAGATGAGAAAATATCTGAAATAATTGTACGATAAGACTACTAAACGCATATTTCCAACACCAAAGAGCTATAAAAATGGTGGACTTGACCAAATCATCCCATCATTTGATGTTCTTGTTTTAAGAATTTGAGAGCAACAGAATCATAATGAGAATGTCTCAGTTTATGCGCCCTTCATTATTTTATTCCATTTATTATTTGGTTTAAGTTTAAAAATGAGTAGGGCTTCAAATATTTGTGTGTGTGCTTTGATTTACAATGTGTAAAATTTCAAATTCTATCAAAAATTTTCAGTAGAGAGTTTAGAACTGAAGTAGATACAAAAATGATTAGAAGTCCTAAATGCTTGAGCTCGTAATCGTTGCTTGTGAACATTATAGCCAACCTGTCTAACAGTTATTATTTGAATTATATTCTCCCCTGTTATACTTAAGCTGATAAATTACATTGGCTCTAGCTAGTTCACTGATGGCTGACCGGGAAGTATTCATACATACACAACTGTGTTTTTTAGTCTTAAATTCCTATTTTGATTGATATAAATTTTATTTCTTGTATCACTTCTGTTGGTTCAGGAGAAGTTTCCATGTTTTGAGAATGTTGTATGAATTTGTACCCATGTTCAACAGAGACTGAGCTGTTTTGTAAGGGTTGAGATATTAGAAGCCTTGGTAAAAAAGTGTGTCAGAAATTAAAAGAAGTTACTACCGTGTAATTTATTTGTACTGTTATTCATTCGATCTGCTTTTCAAATTCATGAAAACAATCGTTCTCCTTCTTCCTAACATGTGAAAACAATCGTTCTTCTTTTTCCCAGTTTGGACTGACGGCAAAATGTTGTACTTCAGAAAACAATTCTAATTGTTTAGTTTTTACAAAAAACGTTCTTTTGACTCATATTTTGTTCACTATGCTAGCTAAATTTACTAGCAGGCTACCTTGAATCTGCATGAGGTAGAATTGTCTTTGGTTCGTCTTATTTGACCTATCCGTAGCAGTGTAGGTCTGTGAGTACGCGAAATTAGGGCCGTTAAGTGCTTATATATTGTGTGGAGAATATTCAGAATTCACCGAATATTTTTTGGCAGATGGCGGCCATAGAGTGCCACCTGGTGCGTACGTGATAATGTGATTTAAAGATTATATTTTCTGTTTCCATGTTGTTCTGTGTCCATATTTGTGTCGGTAAATTGTTTACAGGGTCTTGTATTAATTATTTGATTGTACGGTGCAGCGCGCTCATTCAAAATAGTGCCTTTTTTTGCTTACCTGTTTATTTTAAATAGAATAATTGAATCATTCATTGAGTCGTTTTTAACCCCTTGGTGATCAAGCGAGTGCAGTGTATGAAGCTCTCTCTAACTTTTATTTCTTTCTTTCTGTGTATCTTTCCTCTCTAATTTTCTACCTCTTCCTCTTTCCCTATCTAGGGTTTAAATCCCCTCTTCGACACATGACTCCCCTCACACTAGGTAGGAGGAACGAATGTGCCATGACAGTCAATGCATTGTATATTTAAGATGCAAAATTATTCACGAACCTGAAGCACACAGTAGATCCCAGGCACCAGTTGACCTGTGGGTTCCATCCGGAATCATTCACTAAGGGAAATCAAAAATTTATTTCCAACAATGCTCGTTATGCGCGATGAACAAAGAGCAATGATGCCTAAACCATACCCTGATCCAGCATTTATTGCTTCATATTGACTTACTGTTTGCACAAAAGGGCAAGGCACAGGCTCAATGTTGGTTACAGGTTCAGGCTCTCGCATGCAATAGGAAGTATAAATTAGGTTTACATGTTTTCAGAACGTTCATCAAATTATCTTGTTTTTCAGGACACTGAGAGAGATTAATATTTTAACTGGGTGTCATTACTTCTCTATCGAAAAAAGGCGAGTTATTCTTCGATCCCTCAACAAATGATGCCTTCAAGAACCTAAAATCTCTGTGACTGTCTGTTTACAATTCACTTTTTTAGGGAAGCATCACATTGAATTACAAGAAACCACAATTGTGAACTTCCACAACATATTTAAACAACCACGATTGTTTGACGAATGGTATAAGTATGAATGCTCCCATGTTACTCTAGAGCGAAATCACAAAAAAAGATCTCACCTTGCAGGTGCTACCAAATTGTATAGTCTTATCTAACTGAAATTCTCGTTGCTGTCTTCTTAACTTAGCTTAGCTTAATAAGGTACAAAATCCTAAGCCCATTAAATTTTTCTCCATGCATTTGGTAAAACTCGTTTCCCTTCTGATTGGTAGCCACATAGTCTCGTATAGCTCACTTAGCCCACAATGCTGATATTGTTGACTGTTGGATACTGAATTCATTTTTGAATGGTGAATACATAGATCTTGAAATCTGTATGTTATTGCCGTTATATTTGAAACAAATGATTCACTTTGAAATAAATAGCACCATAAGAACACCGATATTGGCTACCCTACTTCTCACTGTTTAACGGCCTTAATGCTACTTATTACTTTCTCTTGCTCAAGAGTCACTAATAACTTTAAATTATTTTCTCGAAAAGGTATAATTTACAACTTCAAACTTGCATCCAGCTGAAAAGTTTGTTCGGAAATTTTAGTTCTTCTGAAACTGAAGATCAACTGCTTTCTTTCCAAGTTAAAAAGTCGTTAGGCTCATATTCGATGCAGAAAATGAAATGAATTGCAAGATTTAATTTACTGAATTTTACATTATAAATAAATGTATTGAAGCGTTTTCTACTTTACTGCACGGACTTATTTGTAACGAACGATTTTCTTTAACTTAATTTCTACGGCCGTGCACACACGCCAGCTGCCTTGTCAGTGGAAAAAAAAAAATTTATTTCCAATAAAGTACAAACATGAAATGTCGATACATTGGTTTTTAAAACACCTTAACCTAAACATCCTTAATTGATAATGACACATCGGTATCGTGATACCCGTGTAAAATGTAGAATCAAAAAATGATTGACAGAAAAGCACATCAAAAATGAGTTCCTTTCCTTTGCCTAATCTGATTTTGACAGAGCATTTGAATATAAGTTACTAAAAGAACACAATCCTCGTAACGCTTAGTAGAAAAATGTATTCGTTTGTGCGCATTTAAATTGAAATAAGAGCAAAAATCGCGTTTAAATACCTAAACACAGAGACCCTTAATTACTGTTCATACATGGTTATCGTAATACCCATGTTAATTAAGTGTTGGGACAAATGATTTAGATCCTTAATTGCTATTCATACATGGTTATCGTAATAAACTTGATAATTGTCGAAAACATGATTCGGAGAAAAGCACGAAAAAATGAGTTCCTCTTTGTCGCGGTAGTCGGATTCTGGTAATGCATTCAAAATACAGGTGACTAAGGAAATCATAATTCATGTGACGCATTGCTGAAAATCCTCTCGTTAGTGCGTACTCGTATTGAATTATGAGCATAAGAACATAGGAACTAGTGATACGAGTGTGAGGGATTGATGTTAGAAGTAAAATGGGCAAATTTGATTTATTTTGCGTCTAGAACTATGAGGTAGGCAGTCGGGATTTGAGACGATTTTTCACATGGACGCATCATCTACTGTGTCAAGTGGAAAGCTTCGGAAAGAACATAATATTCACTCTAACAAAACAAAAAATTCTTATGATATTTCTTAAGCTGACAGTGCTGGCGTAAAGAGTTCATCGGAGTCAAAGACATGAAAAGGATTGTTGTACAATGCTAGCCGTGACATTTTCAACATAGGTGGAGCCGTACAAAATGTTAGCTAGCCAAAATAGTGTTATCATAATGTATTCACTAGAGTAAGAAAGTAAGAAGAGCAATTTAAGACCAGAATAAGAAGATTAAAAAATAATGTTCTTTAAAGTTCTGACATTCTTCGAAACCTTGGCCCCTTTTTTTTTAAATGTTTTAATGAAACGAAAAAAGAGAAAAAGACGCTAAAATACCCTCGCATTAACATCCTATCTCTGCGGTAATTAATTTACTTTTGAAAATGCTAATAAATATAAATAACAAAGAAAAAAATCCCTGTGACACATAGTGTAAAACACTCTTGTTAGTGTGCGCGTATTTCGGATTATCAGTCCATAACATTTGCAGCATAGCTGGAGCAAACAAAAAGTTAGCTACCGAAAATGATTTCGTCTTAATGCACTCACGGGCGTAGGAAAGTAAAAATTGCTCATGAATTACGTCGCACGTTCAAGTGTTTTAATATGAGCGAAAAATGTTTTCAAATATCTTGAAATTTAGACCATGACTTGATATCTACAAATGGGGGCCTTAATACTTATTCCGGTTAATTTTTAAACAAACAAATGGTTGGGAGAAAAGCACGTTTAAAATGCATTTCCTTTTGGTGCGTTGGTCTGATTTTGACAATGCATTTTATTACAAGTGGTCCAGAAAACATTGTGCGTGTGATGCATTGTTGAAGACACTTTTTTAAGTACACTCCCATGTTGAAATTTGAGCTCACGAACATAGGAACTAGTGAGATGAGGGATTATGGTTGACAGTAAAACGGGTAGATCCAAATTGTTTTTCGTCTTAGACTGTGAGGTTGACATTAGAGGTAATTTTTTTTTACATTGTTTCGTATCAACTAGTAAGCTAAATAACTGGCCCGGATAAAATGAAATATTTTACAATAACACAAAAATTAAATTTCATATGCTACTAGCATTGGCACAAAAAAGTTCAACGGATTCAAATAGATGAGAAGGATCGTTGTACAGTACCAGCCATAACGTTTGCAACACTCCTGGGACAAAACGAGAAAGTCAAAACTGGCTCGGATAAAATGAAATATTTTACAATAACACAAAAATTTCACTTCATATGCTACTAGCATTGGCACAAAAAAGTTCACTGGATTCAAATGAGAAGGATCGTTGTACAATACCAGCCTTAACATTTGCAACACTCCTGGGACAAAACGAGAAAGTCAAAACAACCTAAAATAGTGTGGCCAAAGTCTACTCAAAGAGTGTAAGGGACGGTATATTGTCACACAATATTAACTAGAGCAGTTTTAGGAAGGGAATAAGTTCTACATATATATATACACACACACATACTGATATATGTATATCCATACCCATATATACACATATACATACATAGGAGCGTCACATGTGAGAACATACATGTACTTAATATTCGCATACAAGTAATCAAATTCCATGTGCATAAGACAGAAATGTCTTGATTGTTGTATGATGTAATGAAAAGATAAGATAATTTGCACTAAAAACTTTATGACTTCTTTTCCGGTACGTACTGCAGTTGACACTTATTGTGTAGACGCAAGATAGAGAGCTATTTTAGTTTTGAATTCTCTAAGTGTTTGAGGGGTTTTGATGCTCTGGGGAGTTTATTCCACAGTAAGGCGCCTGATACTGACAGAGCTTCCTGCCCGATGTTAGATGAACGGTATTTGATTAAGACATCACGTCTCCTATTCGGCTTTAGGTTGGTGACGGTAGGGGAATGGAATTTCACTATTTCAGCATAGCTATGAGGAAGAAATAAAGAGGAGAATACGTATTGGGCTTTGTGCGCCAGAAACCTCTCCCGAATAGGAGCCCAGCCGAGCTTATTCAGGAGAGGTGTTACGTGATCATTCTTTTTGAATTTACCTTTGCATACAACCTTAGCTGCAAAATTCATGGATTTTTGTAGATCTTTTTGAAGATATTTCGGTTTATCTCCCCATACCAGGCTGCAATAGGCAATACGTGATAAGGCCAAGGATTGGATGGCCAATAGTCTAGATTCTTCGTCAAGCATACTTTTTATACGATTAAAAAACATTGAAGTTCCGTGAATTGTGTTGCAGGTTTTATCAGGTTGCAGGTGTTGCAGGTGTTGAAAGACATGTCTCTATCGAACCAAATGCCCAAATTTTTTACTTTTCCTGATGGGTGAATTTTATCATTTCCAATCGTAAGAGTTAGATCCAGATTTCGAATATTTTTCATCGTCTCTTTTGACCCAAAAACAATGAATTGTTCATAAATATCAACGTCCTTCTCTAAACAATTAAAACAATAATGTTTTGTTTCTTCAATTTCGTAGTACCGGTAAGAGTTTGACTCGAATTCAATTAATGAGCGTTGTGATGGGTTGATTTTGAGCAATGTTAATTCGAAACTTTGATGTATTTAAAATTCCTTTGTACTAGTTGTGTAGGTGCTCATGAGTTCGAAAGGGTTTTTGTTCTCGTTTACTCCTCCACTCCAGAAATGGTGATTGACCTTCATCGTATTTACTTTTGTCCCAACACAGTTGAGAATAAAACATTTCTCATGTTATGATGCAGTCTTAAATGTCCTAAACGAGTTATTGGGCATATATTCAAGCTATCCTGATCATTTCAAAAAGTTCTCGGAAAACGGATGTGTAAATAAGGATTGATATAAGAGGTGCAAACTGAGCAAAGATTCGAGAAATTAAACCAGTTGACCGAATTATTTCTACAACTCGAAAAATGAACAGAATATGGGCTGTGACTTGGGGAAAGTACCACAAAAAAACACGATTCTCAATTTTCATACATCACAAAGTTTTATTGTAGGTTACCCCTAATTTGTTTTTTCCGAAATATTGTGAAGAAGAAAATTATACAGCAGTAACTTTGCATTCAGTTTTTCTGTAAGATATTCTCGCACACTACATTCATGGGTAGAAAAAGTATTTTCTAAACGAATTTAAACTGAACGTATTTAAACAGAATTGAGATTTATTCAATTCAGATCATATGGAGTGCTAAACTCCCATAAAAAGACGGTAAAAAGATTTATTTTCAGTTTAGAATCATGATCTTCGAGGTCTCTTGAAAATTAAATTAGATTGGTTTTGGTTCGACTCCCCGAATATGAGGAGCTCAGACATCCAAAGGTGCTTCACAGAAAGACTTCACAAGGTTAGGTTGCGTTGCGGTGCGATCTTTCTAGGGTCCATGGTTAATGGTTAAAGAAGCCAGCAAGGGAACAGGGGGAAAGAGTAGCTCGAGCCCGAACCAAGCACCTGGAACGAGCAACAACACTATAATTGCCAAAGCCAATCGAAGATGCATTTATAACGAACACTGTCAAGTTAATATATAACATTAGGCCGCAGAGAATTGATGCAGGAAGCACTCAAGCACAACGTACCCGGTCAACATCGAAGAACAAGAACGGATGCATCAGACACTGCAGGTTCGGCAAAAAAACAGACAAAGAACAGCAGACGGGAGCCCAGACGGAAGCGAACCTGACTTTTAACTTGTATACTAAAGAAACAATACAAAAGAAAGATTGTAAGTTGAAGAATCAACACACCGATGAATAGGAAATTTCAATATGACAAAAAAATTTCAAACCCGTAACTCACCTAAGTATATTGCCATACTCGTTGGGCCGCAAAACCACTTTGAGAGGTAATTAAAAAGTTTAGTAGAAAACAGTTTAAAGTAGATCTTCAGCCAAAGGACAGAAAGTTAGGAAGGAGATGATTCAACTTGTGCAAGTCATAACCCAGAAGAAAACTTCGCTGGAAGGCTCACAGAGCAGGCGTTAGCCCACCTCTTAAGGTTAGAAATCTTCCCAGCTCAATTTACGATTTATTTAATTATGACCATTAATAATATTTAATGGCAATGTCAAAATTCTGGCCGCAGCCCATAAATTTAGGGTGTCAGAGTTTTAAGGTTTCAATGCAGTGGGCCGTAGCCCAACTACAGTTCAATATAATAGGCCTTAGCCGAATAAGTTACCTTTTAATAGACCGAACGCCTTGAAGCATTTAAAAATTTAAAAACCCGGACAAAAGTTTAATGAAAAGAAATGTCATTCATACAAACTAAAAAACAGTCAAAAGATGTAGCAGCAAGGTAGTAGGAGGTCGAGGGTCAGTGGCAAATCACGGCACAGCTATACAAAAAAATCTTAGGGATTTATTTGGGATTCAATTTTTCCAATATAATTTTTCATTTTCCGTCCACAGTTTGTGTGCTGAAGGAAAGCTAAAAATATGGTGATCTAAAGGGAAAGTTAATTCCTTTCCAAAATCACAAATTTGCTTTATTCAATCCTTCCCCGTGCTGGGTGCTCACACAGGTACCTGCACACAGGATACGAGAGTTTAGATTTTAGGAATAAGCGTTTAATATTTATGCTAACATAAGTTTACGTATCTCAGAATTTATGAATGGGGTAGAGCATTGAAGCTAGAATTATTTATAAGAATTTGAATTTAAGAATAAGCTAGAATATTAATGCAAGAATGAGCGTACGAGTATTAAAATTTTATGAAAAAGCTGAAGCATCGATGCTAGAACAATGAGGTTGAAATCGAATTTAATCATAATTTACAAAAAAGATTTAGAATCAAATTAGGATTAATTAATAGGTAAACGTACCCAACACAACGGCACAAAACCTGGTGAGAAAGAGTTATAAAAACGGTTCGGTCCTATGAGATCATCCACTTATCAAACCAAAAGTGAGCAAGGGACGAGGGAAGCATCTGGCTGACAGTTAGTGAGCCTCACATTCAAATCATTTCAATTCCACATTATTAGTAACACTATGCATCATCATTGATAATTTAAATATAAAATGGCGCAAATAAATTTCTACACCAGTGGAACACTGAACACATTATTGCACAGGTATCGTGCCAAATATAGAGACATCGTAGCATAAGAGACGGAGAATATCTAGAAGTGGGACCTTGAATTTACCGAAGGAGGACATAATTCGTTCTCATCTTTCACCTGTTGACTAAATAAACTGGGTGAAATGAGATGCAAAGTTGAATTTGTATAACTTCCCATGACGCTACTAGGTACTCGATGTTGGCTGGCGTTGCCTTATCTTGTGACGATCTTCATGAACAGCTACATTCCAGTGCATTATAAGGTACATTTGAAATTACCTCATGCAATGTGCAACATTACAGAACTGACCATGGCAGCCTCTGAATGGCCAGCATATGAATTTATTACACTAGGGAATGCACTTTTGGCTACTTGAGGTCAGACACTTGATTCTAGTGCATTTGAGGTCACTGATTCTGAAAATGGCATTCGTTGTGAAGATCAGTTCTAGTTTTCAAGCTACGCGACCAAGCTTTTATTTTAATCTAGAGTTTTGATTCAATTTTATAGTACTGTGCTTGTAACTGAAATCCAATCACTATCACAAATGTTCATATTTTTCTACACATTTCACAAAGCTGTTAAAAAGGAAAAATGACTTCTCAATCAAGTAAAAGTGACGTGTTCGGAGGAGTTCTGCTACAAACAAAGGTTGGACAAAATAATGGAAACATCTTGATATTTCAATAAAATATGCAGGTCCACCGTTTGATGCAATTACAGCCTCAATTCTCCGAAGTAATGATTCATACAAATTGCAAATTGTTTCCAAGGGAATTTTAGCACCTTCAGTTAAAACACACTCCAGTTCTTTTGGAGGGGATGGCGGCAGAAATCAACTTCTTACTTGAATTTTTAAAACCGACCATAAATGCTCAATAATGTTGAGTTCTGGGGATTGTGGTGGCCAGACGAAATGCTCAACTTCATTAGAATGTTCTTCGTGCCATTCTTTAACGATTATAGCTGTATGGATTGGAGAATTATCACCTTAAAAGGTGGCATTCCCATCCGGAAACAGTGCTTGAACCATAGGATGAACGTGGTCGCCCAAAATTCCTAGATACAGTAGCGGCTACAATGGTTCAGACAACATAACAACTCGACAAAATATCATCAATAACTTCAATAGTAGAAGCCGCAATGAGCTCAATTTATACACACATGTGAAGCCACATGTCTTACCTAAAAGGTGTTAAAATCTTAAATCATTTGGGTGAACATAACACAAGTTGTAAACAAAAACATTAGAATAGCAAAACTTTCATATGGTCAGAAAAGTTCGGACAAACATTATAGAAAATGAATAAATACTTAAAATGTGCTAACAAAATGAAATAAACATCGTAACAGAGTAATTAACAATTTAATATTTGGAATGGCCCCTTTATTGTCAATAACGGCTTGACATCTTCTGCTACAAGACTTTACCAAGTGGCAGCATTCTTCTTGTGTTATTTTTGCCCATTCATCTTGCAAAGCGGTCCACAAATCTTGCAAATTTTTGGGATTCCTTGCCTCTGTCCTTTCTCCTAAAAGTTTCCAAACATTCTCTATGGGATTCAAATCTGGGCCTTGCGCTGGCTAGTCCATAACAGTGGCTTCTTCTTGATCCAGGAATGACTTCACCATTTTTGCAATGTGAGACTGATCATTGTCTTACTTGAAAATGGGGTCTTCGGGTGGAAAGTCCTTGATAACTGGTACCACATGGCTCTGCAGAAGTTCCTTGTGCACTTGCGCGTTTACTCTTCCTTACAGTCGAACTAGGGGACCGGGACGCACCCACGTCAAGTTCGCACATTTTCATGTACGTGTGTTGCAGCGTCCGTGTGCGTGAAGGATGCGTCTTGTCCACTGGTCCAGAGTTTATCTCATTGCCAGAAGTCGCTGTATCGTCTATAA
>JACJUY010000334.1:26784-52593 GCA_014220935.1 Platorchestia sp. MABIK
ATCACAGTCGCATGCATCACAGTCACATGTGGCATCACAGTCGCATGCATCACAGTCACATGTGGCATCACAGTCACATGTGGCATCACAGTCACATGTGGCATCACAGTCACATGTGGCATCACAGTCGCATGCATCACAGTCAGATGTGGCATCACAGTCGACCACACAATTGAGACAGGCGCAGCTTTGTATCCCATGGCGGGTTTTACTGGCTCATTTAAATGTCAATCAGTTTTTCGTAGACAAAACTTAATGATTTCAATAGTACTAAAATCTTTGTTCTGAACAAACACAGTCCTACAGACTACGCAGAATGTTATACAAATACTGTTCAGCAACTTTGATCGGTCGTTGTTGATGAAAAAAGCGATTGCAAAGGGAACGTTTGGAGTAATTATAAAAAAAATCACTCGTTCTCATATCACATTTTCCACAGAACTATGGGCTCGCTGATAGTCATTTTCATACGTCATTTGGGGGCGGAGGCAAATGCTTTTGCAGCCTGTGCGTAATGGAGCGCAGCCCGAACGCGCGCTGCATACCTGAAGTGGACGGCCTTCAGACGGACCTTGTGGCTAACGGGCGCCTCAAGTAGCGCTTGGCGCAGGCCGCGCTGCTCCTCTGAAGCGCTCGCCGTGAAATACTACATTCAAGAAGATTTGACGCAAATGGGCTGGTAGGCCTGAGTTCCTTCATCCCGAAAATCCCCAGGTTTGATTGGGTCCGGTTCTGTGTACAAGCAATGGCTCGTTCAGTATTTACCCGAGCTCTGCTTCATGTCTGAATACTGAGTCTTGTAATTCTGTAATTATTATCGACGCTCAAGTAACCGAGAAAGTTCTCTAGGAAATTTATTCCAAATGTTGTGGTCTACCAGCTTGCTATATTTTCGCTTCAAGTTTTGAGCTATGATACCAAAAAGTGTCCTATAAATTATTCAACAAATCTAAAATCTAAAGCTTTAGAATAACTGCCTGTAAAAGGACAAGAAAAATATAAAGCGATCTTTAGAACATTTTGCTCAACTCAAACAGGTAGACAAACTTGGATATGGAAATGTACGCGCAGAGAGCGACACCAAACATGCGCTGCAACTCCCACATCGAAACTCGCTCAGCAGCTTCCCCTCCTCTCATCCTAGGCCATAGCGCACGAGCGAGCGTTGTGTGGGGCAAGGAAAAATGTCCCTAGTAACAAAATTGGACAGACAGCGAACCACTCCACTCAGTGACGTTATTGTCAACTCGGGTGTGTGCTTCGAAGTAGTAGCTATCAAATCGAAACCGATTTTAAGAACGTAGAGACATGAATTTGCTCATATCGCAGCTCCCTCTGTGCACTATCTTCTTTGCCTATAATAATACTCTCAGTGTGCCTATTTAGATATTTATAGAACTGTTTGGTGTCCGCTTCTTCCGTCTCTCTGTCACCCTCATAAAGATCCTTAATGACCGTATCTGTGATATGAGTCTCACCCGTGCACTAGTATAATACGCATTATATTTCCAATAAGGCGATTCGTCGAGAATCTAATTCTTTGAATAAAAAGAAGAACCAGAGTGAAAACGAACATCATCACATTTGTTGCAAACGTTTCAGAATTCAAGGTCCATCATCAGTGCTGAAACAGGAGAAAATTTTTTTTTGTCTATTTTAAAAAACAAAAATCATATTGGCCGAGAAGTAACTGACCCTTTTAATTTGCCAATTAACAGAAAACCATGAACGCTTGAAAGTTGAAACTTGTTTCATTTGAAAGAATGACAATTTTGTTGTTTATTAACGCTTTGTTTTGAATATAACATCCTTTAAATGGCCGCCACGGTTGTTTTGACAAATTAGGGCTCTTTTCCTTGTTGTTTCCATAACGCTCCTTAGTGTATCTGGTGAGAGTTAAGATATTTCAGAAGAAATGTTGTTTTTAAGTTCTTGTAAATTTGTAGGATTTGTTCCATAAACTCATGACTTGAGGTAGCCCCACAAGAAGAAGTCGCATGGGGTCAAATCTGGAGAACGAGGGGGTGATTGGATGTTTCCAAATCGTGAAATTAAATGATTTGGAAAGAAATCTCTTAACAATGTTATTCTCTTCTTGTGTTTTTCTTCTTGTGTAATTATGTTTTAGCAGGACTGATCCTTGTTTGAAAATAGATTATGTAGTCACGTTGCACTTCTGTTATTGACGTCGTCTGAATGTAGGATTTTAGAATTCTGATTATTTCTTGTTTTGCTGTGGCGAACCATTATGAAAATTTGAGGTTATGAAATGAAGCAAAATTTCTTCAGTTTATATGCTAGCTGAGCATTTAGGATACCATATAATAAACTATACAAATGTTATTCTTACAAGCTTCAACTTTCTAGCGTTCATAGTTTTCTTTTTATTAGCAAATTAAAAGAGTCAGTTACTTCTGGGCCACCCCGTATTTAGATTCCACAAAAATTCTCTAAATGTCTATAAATCCTAATATGTTCATTCGTACTCAAACAATAGCATACCCCTAATTCACAAGCACACATGTACATGCTAATTCAGATACACAAGCGAAGCATACTATGCCTACACACACACACACACACACACACACACATAGAATTACGTCAGTAGGTGGGGGCAATTGTTAACTTTACGGCACTAATGTCATTGTTGAGGTTAGGTTTATGAGTGAATATGAAAAGGGACTCTAAAATTCTAAGGTCATGCTCACTATTAGCTCGGCATAAAGTTGAAAAATCATTTTTTTTTGAATGAATGGTTTGAATTTTCACAGTTATCCCTAATTGCTGATAGGGGTGGAATGGTTAGTGCATGACTGGTTCATCCTCATAATAAATTTACGATGGAGGTAGAGCAAAATCATCAGATCCCTTTCCTAGACGTCCACATAAAAAATTCCAATTCAAAACTCATTACTTCTGTCTACAGGAAGCCAACATTCACTGGTTTTGCTATGAACTATTTCAGCTGTGTATATAAAGGGTATATAAAATCATTTACTTAATGTTTACTTCATCGTGCACACCGCAAATCCAGTACGTATAAAATATTCCATCTTGAAATTGGAAACATCGTAAAATTATTGGTCAACAACAAATATCCGAAATCCCTCATTCAGAATATTGTGAAATAAAATATTTAGATCCTAAAATTTACCCCTCTCCTGCAACCTTGAGCGTACCAAAGCAGATTTTGTGCGTCTAGTTACCATTCATGGGTTATTTGAACGCAGAGCTGAAAAAGGAGGTAGTATCTTTGGTAAGTAGGTTTTTTAGAATGGTCGACGTCAGAGTGTTTTATAGAAATAGTTTTTAAATTTGCATCATTTATAAGCAGGAAGGAACGATTGGATGAGTGCCTGTGGAGTGGCTGTGTCTATTTTTATAAGTATGACTGCTGCATGCAGTCTTACGTGGGTAGTACAAACTCCAACAATTCATCAGGCTTCGTCAACACGCAGGAATATCTCATATAGAACCGATCGTGTACTAACCATTCCACCCCAATGATCAATTATGGATCACTGTGAAAATTCAAACCATTCATTCAAAAATTCTAATTTTTCAACCTTATGCCGAGCTAATAATGAGCACGACCTAAGAATTTTAGAGTCCCTTTTCGTATTCACTCATAAACGTAACTTCGACAAAGACATTAGTGCCGTAAAGTTATCAATTGCCCCCACCTACAGACGTAATTCTGCGTGTGTGTGTGTTTCGCAGGTGTATCTGAATCAGCGTGTACATGTGTGCTTGTGTGAATTAGAAGCACGCTTTTGTTTGAGTATGAATGAAGAAACTAGAATTTTAAGACATTTAGAGATTTTTGTGGAAAATATATGTATGATTTTTGTTTCTTAAAATAGACAAAAAAAAAATTTCTCCTGTTTCAGCACTGATGATGGAATTTTAATTCCGAAACGTTTGCAATAAATGTTGTGTTCGTTTTTACTCTGGTTCTTCTTTTTATTCTATAATACGCATTTTCCAGATATTTAAAATGGTTGATAAATTTTTCCTCTCTCTGTGTATCATCATAACTGCACGTGTATATGACAATGTCTACTTGTTGGCACATGTCAAGGAAAGGGAAGGTTGTAATTTAAGAAAGATTTTATGGCTTTGAGAAAAATAAAATTTAAAATTATTTTACTTGAAATAATAATGCTATTTCTAATAGCCATTTGGGACGTCGTCAGCTGATGTTGCTCATAGGACACTATCTGTTCCTTGCTTCTTATCCCGCTTTAACTTGACTATAAAGTTTGAAGATAAAAGTGAACAATTCTATGTGGGACTCACTGACAGGAATCGAAAGCGAATGGACTTATGATCTGATACATTCTGTTCATGGAAGAACTTATTGTTTAGTTTGTCATCAGAAACTGTGCACCGGGTAAATAACAAGCGAATCTAAATTGAGTTTCATTTATCAAAACACAGGCACTAGAAAGCAAGGGACTGTTCACCACATCTATAATAGCCTGGCCTGACTTTTGATGGACACTTCAGGTTTTCACATCCATCAGTGGCGGAATGTGTCGTGAAGCACCTCGGCAGAAGTCAGAAATTAGTTTTTGTTGCATATACACGCTCAACTAGACACTGTATTATTAAAAATCACATGGAGAGCATCCATGCAATCGCGATTGGAAATAATTTAGGAGAAATGAGATGCAATTTAGAATTTTACCAGTAAGCTCCGCTGCAATGTCGCAAAAGTTATTGTTTTTATTGACAGAAATTTGACGTTAAATGCTAAATTTACATGGAATCAATTTAGGTTCATGTTTGCACATTCGCAATCGTTTTATGAAGTGCCTTCAAATTACGCGAAGTCTTTTGTATCGTGAGTCTGTGAATCTGAGGTTTACATTACTAAGGTACGCCAGCGCAGCAATGGAGGATATAAAAGTCTTCTGATGAGCTTTCTTTTTTATGGAGAACCTGAGACAGAGAGAGAGAGTGATACAGAAAAGTAGTGTGGACCATAAGGATGCAGACCATGCCGCTGGAATTGCGTACAGCATAACTTACGGGTCAAGTGAAGCATTGGGCGGCAGGCAGCTGCGGGGTCCCGGGCACCGCGTCTTCATTGCAGCCGTGCCCGCGCCACAGCTCGCAGCCTCACGCGACGTTAGTGTTGATCAGAGAAACTCAAAGGAAGGTTAGTGTGCAACTGCGGGCTTTAAATCCAAGGACCTATTCGACTTGAAGATACTCTTTAGGATTAGTTTTTCATTCGTTCATGTTACAGTATTAAACTTTTTCATGGGTATACATTGTTTGGTAAGCGCATCATAGCTTTTAGTACACATAAGATGAACGATCTGAAAAAATCGTTTCGTATATGAGCGCATACATGTTCGATTTTGAAATTTTACTTAATTTTTATTCGAAAGCATTGACTGGCTTCAGAGTTTAGAGCGTGATTGTTGTGATGAATTTTTCTCGTTTGTAATAAATAGTAGATGAGATCCTCCCTTGATTCACATTCGTAATGATACTCTGATGGTAATTTGGATTAACGCTTCAAAAATTCCCATAAAGGGAAATATGATGCGAATACACGATAGACAGAAATATTTTCCTTGGTTTGGTTATGATTCGCTTCTTATTATCGGAGCAAAAACCGCAAACGTATGTTGTCATTGGTGATATCTAATCGAAACTGGTTAAAAGTAGCATTGAAGTTCCACAAGGATCGTTTCTGGCACTACTCCTGTTCTTTATTAGCACTAAAAACATCGTTGGATGCACTTCACTTTTTCAAATTCATGTCTCCGCTGATGATAGTTCTTCTTAACTCTTCCTAATAAAAGAACAAACGACGAGCAGTAAAAAGTTTCAACATGGGTCAACGCAAATGAAATATGCATTAAAGTCGCTAATTCTTTAAGGCAATAAATGTATCTCTTTGGCACCAAAAATACTGATGATGGCCAGAAGGAAGAACTTTATTGATGCTTAAACACTAACGTAGATAAAAATCTAACTACCAGCGAGCATGTCTCGTCATTTTGGAACTAAAGAAAGAAATCCATCGAAATTCTCAAAAGAGTCTTACCCTAAGATAGTACAAAAATAAATTTTATGAAATAGGTTCACTATTACTGCTTTATGAAATTGATTCATTTCATGAGAGAGTGGAAAATAAGATAAATTAAATAATTTTTACGCAATAGAAAGAGATCTTATAGCTCATTGATATATTTTGACTACATTTCAGACGCATATAAATAGTTCGAGTATATTTTGAAGCACTCGAAAACCGGGAGTTGCTTAATTTTTTTTTGTAATCGAACGCATATAACTTCTAATAATGACTGCAATGACGATCTAAACAAATTAGTATTTGTTCAAACTAGCCATCAAGTTTGTTCTTTACTAAAAAACGAAGGAGATTATCGGTCCTTAATATTCCAAAACTAGATTCCAATCCAGTCTGCATTTATTGATATTAAGATGGAACTCGATGCCTTCTATGCTTTTAAACATCAGTGAGAAAACAAATGAAAAAAGCATTCAACAAAGACCTTGATCGTTATTTGTTATCTAGATATTGATAAAGCCGGTTAATAGATTATTTTCTCTTCTCTGCTAGACAATTGAAAATAGAAGGCCAACTGTTCGGAAAAGTAACTGATCAAGAGGAGTAAATTAGAATATACAGTGCAGTTATGCCTTGATTCCAAACGACAATTTGCTCATTTAAGCAGGATTTTTCATTCTTTCGCGCAAACTTATCATTCGATTTAACCAACGTACGTTTACGATGCGTGTTATAAACTAAATCGAATGGTCTACATCAGCCCAAGATTTCCATGCGACGTTTCAGAAGTCACTGAACTTATACGGGCACATGAGTAGTTGTACAAAAACTGACTATTGCAATTGACGTAGGGAGTGATTGTACTGACACATCACCTGTGGCACACAAATGATTTACCAACGTAAAGCGTGAGAAAATCCGTCTAATTTTTTGTATGAGTGTATTTGAGCTTCAAAACCCTTAAGTTCCACACAGTTGGTTCACTGTGCTTCTCCAGGAAATTCAACAACACATTTTGCAAAAATTTACCATGGAATCACTCGGGAGGGTTTCAATAATTCACATTGGTTTAATTATTCTTATTCATTTTAGTGCACTGCAGGTAGTTTGAAATGTGTTGTGGAACATAGTCCGGCTCGGGTAGTGTTACGCACAGCATTTCGAATCCATAAGCCCTGCTTAGTCTATGTGTACGTACGGTGTTTTTTTTTGTGTGGACAAATTTCAATGAAAGGTGAAAAACTCATAATTAATCGATTTTCATGAATGAAAAAATGACAAATACTTCTTCAGTTTCGACTTAAATGAAGACTTAAAGAAACTTTAAAACACAAAGTAGGATACCACGTGCGAGCCAATGTTAGCGCTAGTCTTGATAGTTCCGACCCCACTAAAGTAGATTTATGTTATTTTTACAATAAAAACTGTATGCATTTTACGTTTATGAAAAATATCTGCAGCTTCAAGCTATTAAGCATTTAGTAATGTTCGTACGTTTTTATTTATTTATTGAAATAGCTACTAAAGTTTACCATTAATGGCTTGGTGTTAATTTCGTAACGATGATTCAAATTGAAGATATCTTTCGTAACTGTAAAATGCTTGCAGGTTTTATTGTCAAAATAACAAAAAACTGCTTTAGTGGGTCAGACCTATCAAGACTAGCACTAACATTGACGCGCACGTGGTATATATCTTACTTTGTGTTTTAAAATTTCTTCAAGTCCTTATAACTCGAAAACTAAGGAGCTTTTGACGGTTTATCATTCGTGAAAATTGATTTATTTTGAGTTTTTCTACCAATGGTTTAAATTTGTACGCACACCAAAAACACCCTGTATATATTCGTGCTGAATTCGCTAAGATTAAAAATCGTATCAGAGCGAGTGTTTCTAGTTGACCGACTGGAGGACACTCCATCTAGGTACATATTTCATTTTAAGGTAGCCACTTCACTCACTTCATGGTCACTTCATGGTCACTTCAAAAATATTACAACAAACGTATGAAGAAACGCGATGAACTGAAGTGCGCTTTCTTGCATCTGCTTCACAGGCCTGCAAGATGAACAATACACCAAACCGTAGTTTTCTCTTGAGCATGCCCAAAAGTACAGGATTTAGATTACACAACACTGTACTGTAAACTAAATATGTTTTTGTTTAAAAATCCAGAATGTATAATTTCAGGATTCTGATATACATTTTTCGAAGAACTGAAGAGAGACTTTCTCGTAAAGAGCAGAGTTTGAAGGAAAAAGTGTGATGCTTAGAGATGCGATCTCTGCTCGATTTATGTTATCTTATCATTTGATTTTAAAGGACGATAGAAACTGACGAATATCGCACTTACTTCCTTAAGTAGTGAGTTGTTCCTTGCTTGAGCTATGCTTCTCAGACACTAAATTTTACGAAAAAATGTAACTAGAGATGCAATCATCCAAGAACGGCTATAGAAAACTAGCAGTCTTATAGTTGAGAAAAAGAGTGCCATCAGCGAAGAAAATCAGTTACGGGAGTAGATGTAAAAACCTAGACGAGGAGAATGAGGTCTTCCTTATTCCATTTGGATGAAGATTGATTGTTTCCAGAGAAGGAAAACGCTAGGACACTAACCTTGAAAAACAAATGTTCACCTCTTGCAAAGTAGTTTTAGCATCCATGCAAGTAAACCACTACCGATACGTTTCTACTTATTGTATAACAGTTCAGCACTAGAATGTCAAGTGTTAGCACTTAGCAATATCTCTGTTTATTTCTTACCACTAAGCATGCCTTCTAACATTCAATGGTTTTTCACTGAATTATATTTTGATAAATGTAATTTGAAAGTTTGACTAGTGAAGATGCAGGTAAGTCTTACTGTAGGTTCTTCTAACCTATGACTGTGTAAACTTCTGATTAAAATGTTGGAATGAAGATCATTTGTGCATTTATCGTTTTTCGCCCTTCGAATACGTGTTGCATGAATACAGGCAGTGGTGAAAAATAAGCCAATTCGTTTAAGAAACAACATGGGTGTTCCACTTTTCACCCAAATGAAAAAATTCCTTAAAATTATCAATTCTTTTCTGCACCTTAATGTCAGAACCCTTGAAGTGTTCGATTTTTTTCCCCAAAATTTTCATAAGCTATTGAAAAGAAGGAATATATAGTTAACATCGGATTTATTGTTTGTGAGCAATGCATAAAGCTGTGGTTTTGTGCGCGGTGATTAACACTCATTGATGGAAAGTTGAAGTCTTGTGAGTATAATGATGATAAGGTTTCTGCAATGACTGACAAATAAGAAATACTGTTCTTTCCGAAAAAATAAATTCTTTAATTCATTGCTGGGGACTAAATCAACATGTTCCACAAAACTTTCAATACGAATTGTAAATCAAGAATAAGAAGCTCTTTTAGCACATTCACTACGTGATAAACAATTTAAACGTCGATCAGCATCTTCGGTAAGAGTAAATCTATGGAACATAAAATGTCTAAGAATGAAATGCTCGACAGATTAATGTGTTTTTTTGGTTAAATTCTTACTAAAAATTTTGTCCGTGCGTGAAAAGGGACATTAAATGTTGTAATGCTGGTTTGTTGATCATGTGAAGGCAGGGACACAATCTTTCGATATTAACCGTGATCCGCATGTCTCAATTGCGGTGTCACAGAGTTAACTGCAGGTGCATTTTTTCGATGTGATCATTCAGTTTCAATCACGCATATTCAAACCTATATATTGACACTTCTTTCGCTTAATTTCCTTTCTGACCCCGTCAAATTATGGTCTTATCTTGCTGCTCTCACACAGAAGTATACTTGGTTGGTGGTTCAGATTCCAATTGCGATTAAAATCATCAAGCATTGAAATTAGTGGAAGTTGGAGCCCGTAACGCGTAAGATTCCAAGTTCGTTTTTCCCATGGTCTATTCAATGATGTATTCTACTTTTTTTGTTCATCCACTAGACAGCATTCATTACCGTGTGACGTTAAACTATCAGAACAGGAACGCATTCGTCTGTCAAAGGCCGATACAAATGTTTTCTTAGACAACGTTTCTCCTTCGCTCAAACATACCTTGTCGGTAAATGAATAAGAGCAGAGTTCCATTCCGTCTCGTGTAAGAGCAGCAATGATCTTCATGGCCTTCAGATGAGCTCTTAGGATAACTTTCTAGTTCACTACTTGTGGTGAACTTGAATTGTTCACTATTTATTTCTAGTTCATTAGCTCTAGTTATTATTCCGTGGCTGTTCGCTGAATTATTTGTGATAATTTCTTGATCAGTTTTGATCAAAGATTCTGGATACTTCTACATAGCTCTGTTCAATAACTAAAATAATCAGGAGCACCAGTTAACCAGACTTATTCTGTGAAAAAATTTTTTTTGAGGCCTCTGGTCACGATAGTAAAGTTTATCTTCTTGATTCTAATTTTTACCAACAACCATGCGAAAGATCACCTTCGAAGTTGAAAGAAAATCCTGTTGAACCCCTTCCCAAGAGCTTTCAGATCTTATACGGAAAACATTTTCTTCATTTTTTTATCCACAATTTAAAAAATCAGTCAACCACACACTGGTGTGCTCTGGTCTCAATAAAATGGTTACTCTCATACTTAACAATATTAAAAATATAAAACTCCAGCTCCCCTATGTTTCCTTGGTGAATACATAACTTCAACCTGCAACGTAAGCTAAACTTCTTAAATGACACCATAATATTTTCTTATGCGAATAACAAACCATTTTACTGAAATTGAAACCTACAAAATAATCAATGTTCATGAAAAATCTTGATTTGCAGGAGCATAAATTAAAACGTTTGGAGTGACGTCATTATGCAGATACTGAAACTGTGGGGGCTTTTGGCGGCGTTAGCCATCAATTCTCCTGGAAATGTGGTTGCCAAGTCACACCCCTCGTTCTACGAGTCTCCTCGAAGTGCGGATGAAGAACCCAGCAGACTTACTATTTCACCTGCGAATAAGAAAATAAGAAATATAAATAACAGCGTCCAGATTGAAAGTGCGTCTGATGTCAAGAACATTGCATCAGGGTTTGTGAACAGCTCAGTTACAGATCAGGAGCTGATCGAATCACCTCTGTCGAATTTAGCGGCGTTGGTCGTGGAGCATGACTCCTCATCTTCCAAAAAAGAAGTCTCATCATCTGCAAGAGGTGTCAACGAGGAGACACAAGCTCCTCTTGATCCTGGCCAGAGCAGCGACGCTTCATCGCGTGGGCTTGGCCTGCTTCTCCAGAGTTTCATCCTGAATTCCGTAACACGTGAGTTTGTTTTAACTGATATTGTATCACCTGATTTAAGGTTAAGTTTGTTTTTACAGATTTAAGAGTAAGTTTGTTTCAACTGATATTTTAATAGCTTCTTCGCATAAGTATGAGAAGCATGCGAAGTTCTTGTCATTACTAAGAACAGGTATTATGATACAATTGAGAAAATGAATCTCATTGATTTAACTCGTGAATTTTTTCGTGCCGAAAAAATTTCACTGAATAAAGAGGCGGCAGATATCACTTGCGTAGAGGCATGCATAACGGAATTTACGAGCTGAATTTCAATAAAAAGTAGAAACGATGCACTGCATTAGGACTCTATGAAAGAGAAAAGGTAGGCAGTAAATTCATTTAGTTTTTAGCATTATGGATTTCTTAAAAAGATGTAGGCATGTGCATAAATAAAGAGTGTTACTTTAGTGTGACAATGTGATCCGTTGCGCAACAGCCTTAACTCAGCTCAAATATTTATTTAATGGTAAATGATAATTACAACTTAAACTAACTACAATTTGAAAACAAATGTTTATTGAAGATGCATTGCTTAAATACCAACTTGTTCAAAGAAATGATCTCAATGTTTTTCCATATTTATAGCGATTAAATCAAATGCATAATAAACTTGAAACGAGTTTAGCAATTTCCCAATTTTTATGTGCTTAATTAAGTAAACACGATTAGTTACCATAAAGATTAACAATAAACGGTCTGTATGATCTAGGTTTGAGTCATAGATCAAATATCAAAACATCGGTACCACTGAATTATATTTACTAGCGTGAACTGCCGCCGATTTAACACGATCTGCTTTCTCTAATCTGCTTTGAAACTTACCTTGTTTTTTTAAAACGTATAATAAACGACTGGTTGCAATAACGGATATCTTCTTTCGATCCGCTTTCACTCTGACTAGAAGTGGAATTGTGGCTAATGCTCTTCAGTTTCCCAATGTGAAGAAATACTGAGCTCAGACTGTTTGGTTTCAAACTCTCCACCTTCAATAAATTTTTAAAATAATGAACGTTAAATAGATCTTCCTTTCAGTGAATTTTCATAAACTATTTGTTAATAGTGAATGTGGCGCAGCATTATGAAAATTCCCTCACTGGCCGCCGGAGAGTCACATCACAGTTTAAGGTTTAATTTACCGAGCTCTATCTGCATAACTGGAGAAAATTTAAGAGCCTTTTCGCTTCCCTGCATGACTGAAATGTATCGAGCAATATTTTGTCTCCTCGACTCATTTTCGCTAATGAATTAATAGAAAAATTCAGAAGCTCCGTAAGATTCCTTTCGAAAAGATTGATAATTGATCTGTCAGTTTTGCTGGCAAATGACAAACAATTTTCATAGTCTTCTCCCGTGAAGCCTTTTCTTTCATGCTTCATTGTAGCTCCTACTGCAACTTTCACACATAAGGTGAAAATTTCGGCGCCGAGAACTGAAGAAACAATTGCGTGTATTTTTGTTAACAGAATGCTTATCAGTCAGTGGGGCTTTCTAATGTATTCTTTAATGGGTCGGTGGGTTGATTGTCACGCTGTGCAATTGCGAATGATGTTAAAGCATTCGTCTATTGTTTCGTTTAAAAGAAATAGCTTCGCGACGAGTTGGGAATAGCTAATTTTATCTCTAACACAAATAACGAACATTTTATACTTATGCTATTTTTTCGTTAACGAATGATCAACAAATCATACGGTAACGCTCATTCAAAAACAACTTTAGTAATGAGTCAAAATTTCACGACATCCATTTCTTCTTCTTGCTGTGCAGACCATGAAAGATCTATAATCTATCTCACCTTAGCTTAAACTTATGTTTACACCAATTCTGATTAAAAATTTCGATGACTTTTTTGGATGAGTTTGGAAGTTGCGAGGAACATTAGTGTATCTGTTGTGTTTTAGTAATGAAATATGAGAATTTAATTCGTAAATCATTTATTTACTGATGTATAATTTTATTCATTTTCGAATTCATATTCATGTACGTTTCATGAGTTCAAACATAACAACTAAGGCAATATGATGCGATGTTTGATGACAAACGAGCAGAGAATTTCGGTACTTAAGATACAGTAGATTGATTCGTCATTAACATTTCCGTGAGCCGGGGAAGAAGATGTGAATACGGGACCAAGTCAAGATGTTTTTGTTTAATGACGTTCTTGACATTTTATCAGTTCTTGCGTACGGTGAAAAATTGCCGAAGAAACCATTAGTTTTCGAGGACTCACTCGTAAACTTATTGGAAAAATCAAAATGCAAATTATTTTCTCCTCGCTTTTGAACGACTGGAATTATCGAACATCAGGACTGTACACGAATTCATGATCATGAATTTTTGATAGACAATTTTTAAACTAAGTGTAATTCTTCCAGTCTCGTTTTAATGTTAATTTTATCGTTTCCTCCGCAGCGACGACAGCAAGAACAACTACGACTGCTGCACCTTCGTTGGAAGAATATTCGTACGCAAGTGAGTAAATTGATGGCTTTGTAGTCAATTCCTTGCTCTATGGCATTTATTTATATTGAATCGTGTCGCGTCTTTCCGATTATGAACCAATAAATTGAGACTGGAGCCTCAAGTGCTTACGCCAGCAATCCTCAACAATGAGCGGATTTAAATTCATTGATTGCATCCTGGTGGAATAAAAAACAAATTTATTTCTGTATTTAATGCCGTTCTGTTGATTTTTACGAACTTTTTTTTTCAATTTAAAACACCATTGTTTTGCAGTTTTTTCAATATTCTCTGGAAATCCCTTGCATTCCGTAAACCGATTCTCCACGCGCATAAATTTAATTATATTTGCTGATTCATAATTAATGCACTTAACTGAAGCGCGGTATATTATTTTAGGTTTAAAATGATTGCATCATAAATAGTTTGAACGATTGCTACTCCATTAACATCGCTTCCCTACTATTGGCTTCTGTCTCCTTGCAGCAGCTTGTGTTGTCGATAACCGGTCATTAGAACTAGTGTTTGAATTCTTGCGACAGTGAAGGACAACTGGCCGTTGCTGTACGTTAAACATTGTTCGGGTGCCCGCCAGTCTCCCATCAACATCAACAGGCTGCAGACGCAGTACACCCCGGCACTTGAAACTACTCCACTCACCTTCGTGAACTATGACTCCGTTCCCATTATGCAGGTGGCTGTGAACAACGGACATTCATGTGAGTGGCTAAAACCAAAATCCTTTGCCCATACGATCGTTTGTTTCAGGTTTATTGCACATATATATTTAACCCACACTTGTACAGTGCGAGTCACTCAAAATGTTCACCATCGATGAGTACATTTCTCATTTCTTAGTAGATCACAGTAGCATATACAGCTTTATTGGTCTCTAAAGTATTCAACAAAGACAATAGTCATTTGTGGGTAATAATTAATCAACACCCAATAAGTTGAGCTACTCTGGCGTACAGTGAGTCAAATGATAAGAGTCGTCTATTTTCATTCAACTAATTTAATATCATACTTAGATCCTCCGTGGTGCCAATGGGAGAAGCAAAGAAGTTTTAGGAGGAATTACTAAAACTACTGAAAGAAATGCAGCAGTGCATTTGTACGAGTAAATTGCGTTGTAGGATGCTCTCATTTTTTTGCCATCGAATATCGAGACGATGGAAGGCTCCCTTTAAATTATTTTGGATTATGAAATTTCTAAAAACCAATAAACTTGCGGGTGAGAAATTGGCCACGATCTTTGCATGCATATACATGGAGAGTTATATTGAAAATAAATTGAGTTACGTTTTGAGTTTGATGGACTTAATTAAGAAACTAGAAGCTGAAAATTAATCAGACAATGCTAACCTGATAGCGACAATGACCAAAGCTACGATGACACCTCTGCTGTTCAGATCTTCTTAAAACAAGAAGCACCTGCGGTCTTGTGTAGGGTGGTCAGTTTGGTCTTTCTCTTGTCAAAATTTCGTATTTTAAAATGAAGTTTTGCTAAAATAACTTCCCAGCATTCGACAACCTGACAGTGTTGACAGATGCTCAGTGGTCATGTTGGCCAATTTATATTCGGAGGTAACCAAAAATGAAACCAGAATAAAGAGCAACACGGAACATTGGTTTACGTTTTACAGACTTATTAACCACATTAGAGTATAATCATAGATTTACATTTGAAGGGATAGCGTGCTCTTTCTGTAACAAGCAGTGAATACTTTGTGAGCCACGAAATTCTTTGTGTATAAAATATTTCAGATACTTCAATGTCATTAATTTTGATTTTCAGTAAGATATGTCAGCTGTTTGATATTTTAGAAGATATTGTCATTAAAGAACTCATTGAACATTTTGTTCTTTGTGGGTGTAATGGTTTGGTATTTTATTTTCAACAAATAATCACAGTTTGAGGGGTGTCTTATGAGTTTCCCGTGGTGGAAGCAGGTAAACGAATTTTCATGGGCGAGTCGGACTGCATAAAATATTATCACTATCAATTAATTTCTACATTAAAATGTAATACTTTATCGACAATAACTGGCGTAGTTTTCTTCAAAAATAACTTGAAGTTAGTTTCAATGTCTGCGAATGCGGTTAATTAAATCCTTTATTGCAAAATTCTACATGTTATTTAGGAACTTATACAAAATGGTCAGATGAAAGCGAAAATATTTTTGGTGAAAAATGTGATGGCGTCACGTAGTGACTCCTTGAAATGAGCTTAAAATATGCTTAATTTATCAATATTAGATCCTACCATATGAGTTTTTCAGTGTATATATCCCTGCTATTCTAGCACAAACTTCCCTCATCACCAACCATTAGTTTCCAAACTATTTTTATTAAAGCCTTTGAGATGTATCAACAGTCACTAACTTAGAAGTTTTTTACGAATGCAAGTAGCGCTAACTATGTTGTTTTAAATATAAAGGAAAACAATCAACCAAGAAAAATGACAAATCATTTCAAGTCCTGATTTCTGCAAGTAAAGGAATTATTTCCAAATTTTCTTTCAAAATTCCATAACGAGCATGAAATATAATTATGCTGTGTGACTTAAATTTCTCACTAACGTGTGTTCACTCCATCTTTGGTACAGTGTTAAAGATGGTGGAAAGCATGCTTCCAATAAGCGACTTAGAATATTTTCTCTCATTCAAAATTTCGATTTTTGGCGCAGTGCAAGTAGAGCACATTGGTGCCGTGAGGCCCATGGTGAGAGGGGCTGGTCTGAGCGGCAACTACAGCCTCGCTCAGTACCACTTCCACTGGGGGTCGGTCTCCGCCAGAGGCTCCGAACATACCATCGACAGCGTCAGGTCAGGAGAAGGAGCGACTGAAACGCGGAAACCCCAGTTCGAAAATCGGTATCTGGACAGATAAGCGTAATGAGGCCTGCTAACAACGTAGTAACGCTCGAGTTTAGGCAGGTCGACACAGCATCTTCAATGATTCTGTTGAAGTTTTCATCCTGGAAACAATTTTGACCACAGGGGTGTCACAAATTTCTTGCTCCTGAAGTCCCGCTGTTCCCGCATGTCAAAGATTGTGCCTAGAGCCTAGGACTACTAACTGAAGGAAATGAGCAGCTGATTTCCAGCATTCCTAGGGGAGGTCATCGAATTTCTCATCATTAAGTTTTTATTTCCTTCAATACTCCGTATTTAAAATTCTAAACAGCATGTGAAATAGGACTAAAGAAGAAGAATATTGTGTAAGCTATCAATATAGAACAGTGTTGTTCAAACTAGTATTAAACAATCCTTGAGGTCATAAAAAATAGATGTATTGAGTAATATCTACGCAGCATCATATTTAGAATTGTGCATAATAGATAGTTTTTTTAATGTTGGTTCTATACACTGATTTTAAATTCATAAATATTGGTTTATGAAGGCATGTGTTTGCTTACCTTAAAGTTATAACTAATGGTGGTTCTAGGAGTCATTGAATCTCTTTTATATTAGATATTGACTCTTTCATACTAAATTTTGTTCCAGTAGAATATTGGATAATCAATTTGCTGCTGACCTATTTGTGTGATTTTTTTTCATTTAGGGCTGATAAGCCCTTTTTTATACAATATTGCTTGATTTTCTCTATAACAGTTCGTTTTAGTTCCTTTTTGTCCCCTCTGAACCACTAGTGATGCTTTTAGCTCTGTAACCCATCAAAAAAATAAATTTTTTCGAATAGAGTTCCGATAGTTATTCTTAAAGGTGAAAATAAATGACAGGCCAGTTACACAAGATTAGGATGCAGCTGGATCTTAATTTAAAGTTGTTCTATCTATTCGCTTTGGATAACTCAAAAACTGAGATGGTTATTAAAAACAAGCCCAGCCCAATGGGTGAAGAGAGATTTCAAAATTCTTAGATCATTGATAAATTTTCCCTGCCCAGGACCTGAAAGTCTCAACTGTTGCTGTTAAACTTGCTTTCTTGGGCTAAAGATTCAATAAAGATCCGATTTATGTTTCTTAAATGCTATATCTCAGTGCAATGATTACAACAGTTACTGTAGCTAATATCAGACGTATTTCATTTTTTGCGTTTAAAGTCATAGTTTTCTCCGTTAGCTGATAATAGTTCAGAAAAAGACTAAAATACTTTGGGACAGTGAAGACCACTACATGTCATTCAAAATGTAAAGCTGGAATGCAGTTCATTGAGGTTCTAACACTCTGTAATACTCTCTGAGAAATATGTTGAAAGTAACAAAGCAGCGCAGCATGGTTTGGTAATGTTAAAGTTATTAGTTCATCAATATTGCTTAAGGGAATTCGTGAATCTTGGGCATGCGAAATTGAATAATCTGGAGAGTTCCTTCATCTAGTGTACCTACGCACCAACGAGTCCCTTCACGACAAATTCCCTTTTAATGCCAATGCTTTGTATTATCTCCCGTAGGTATCCTATAGAAATGCACCTGGTTCACTTCAAGACCCAGTACGGAAGCCTGAACGCAAGCTCGAATCACACAGATGGTATCGTGGTGCTCGCGGTGCTGTTCCAGCTCTCGACTCAAGCCAACGCCGCCCTGTACCCTATCGTGCACCAAATCCCCGGCATCAACGCAGGACGTGAGCAACCATGTTTTCATCAGGTGTTAGAGTTCGCGACTCAGCAGTGCTAAAGTGATGAACATGGAAGTAGCCCAAATTTGATTTTACTCCGTTGTTTAGTGAAGAATTTGTTCTCAATAAGTGATTGTGCGAGGAATAATTTTCAAAATAATTTTTGTAATGATTATGAGGCCAACTGTATTCAGGTGAATTCATTTGTTCGAAACGGCTTTCGATAAACTGTTAGAGTTATGCTGCTTACACTCCCAATGTAGAACGCGATGTTTTTAAATCTGGAACACTGTTAAAGTCCTTCTGCACTTTGAGTGATTTCAGAGCGTAATGTTAACCTTGACACTCACAGTGTTTTAACCTTGAAAGAATGATCATTTAACAGAATGATTGCTATGTATTTATATACCCCAGCATGATTATGATTCAAGTTCTATATTCTACAGCGTTTACATTATCTCTATAGTCTTAGCTCTGTGCAGTACGTGCGGGAAATGTTAAAAGTATGCAAGATTACAGGGAAGGCAGTTTCTAGCATGGAAAATTTTCATTTCCTAAGCCTAAGTACCACTACAGCTGAACACTTTCATTACAGTACTGTATTCTTTGACAAATCTTCAAGTGAGAAACTGGATATTTTTCGCTTTCGAAACTGTAAATGCAAGTAAAACCAGGGGCTCTCATTATAACAAAAACGGGGAAAATGATCTAAAATTAATTGAATTTAATCATATTTCATTTGAAAACCTTTTTAATCGGCTCCGAGAGTAATTTTTGAACCTAAATTTAAAATTAGCTCCGCTACTCATTTACTGATTTTTCCATTTTTTTAAACTGCTGCCGAGTGAAAATTAAAACAGATTATTTACACTATGTTGTGAAATATCTTATGTTTAAATATCTTACGAATACATCTATGAATGATTTAAGGGAATTTTGGTCATAATGTAACGGAAACATTTTTTTACCGTTTCTCAAAGCGTTAATATCGGTACTACATTTATTGTGTAAGCATGAGTACAACACATGCGGTGTCTGTAGTAAGGTGCAGTTGACTTGATACAAAATGTACGCCTAACTCTGAAACTCTACGCCTAACTCTGTACGCCTAACTCTGAAACTCTACGCCTAACTCTGTACGCCTAACTCTGAAAACACAGCTACCTTCATACCGAATCCGTTATAAATTAAAGATGGCGAATTTTGACCGTTTTCTCTGAAAGCCTAATTTTTCAACTTCTATTCCTAACAAAGTAATGAGGACTTCCTCTCCCTGAACGCAGTCTACGCATTCACCATTCCAGCAATGAGAGTATTGAAATTGATGGGTGGAAAAGAAAACCTGAGTCACCAAACTTGCATAATGAGTACAGCAGCATTGATTTCTCACGTTTTGGTGAGATTCGAGGTTACAACCGCATGATCATCGAGCCTCCCTCAAAGGATAGTTTTATCAAGACTAATTTTATTTAAAATTGGTTTTCTTCGAGATGTATTTAATATCTCTGATCCACTATATGTACTTGATTACGAAAATGGAGGATTGTGAAAATAATCCCTTATTTATGATTTGTTTAACTACATTCACCATGCGTTGAATTTGAGAATAACACGACCTAAGATGACGTATTTGTACACGCGTAGTAGTTTTAAATTCGCAGTGTTCAGAGACGTTATTGGGCATACTTTCAGTTCTGTTTTTGCCAAAAGCCTAGGTAAATGGAAATTGAACCTCATTTCTTCAAAAATAATTAAATTTCAGAACGAATGTAGTGAACGGATATTGGAAAAGCTATTCAGTACGTCGCTCGATAGCGGCTTGAAACTTTTGAAATGATTACCAAAAAAAATCATGTGAATATCAAGAACCTGTTTACATAAAACACAGCACATGTTTCGTATATTTTTCTTGATACTCGATCTGTACTCAATGAGTAGTTCTATTCAGCGTATGGGATTCAACCACATCACAGGTGCATCGCAAGAAACTTCAGAAATTGAATTTTATAAAATTTCCTTTAGAATTTTTTAATATTATTAGAACTTTTCGGTAGTGAAACCTAGTTTTTAATATTTACAGCTTATACTATGAACATCATTTCGTGTTGCTTTCGAATGAAAGAGTTATGCAGAACTTTTGTGAAAACGTTTCGTTGCTTCATTTACCACAACTTCGATATTCAAACCGAAGTTGAGCAAGAAGGAAGAATGTATTCATCACGTACCACTTATACATGAATATATTTGTTCAATGGATGAATTTATAGGAATGATTATGGATGCAGCACATTGGTAATGTATCTAAATTTAAAACTACAAAACTTATAACTCTATTTAAGGCAAATGTTTGCTGTATTAATTCCTGCATTTTGCAAATTATACACTAGACATAGTTCAGACAAGCACTAACTTTGATAAGTTGATATTAAATACTTGCATTCTATCAAGAGAATGGACAAAATTGTCGATAGGAAGTCAAGAATTTGGAGGTGATTGAGAGAATTGCAATCACTTTGTATTTCCCACCTAGACCATCATCTTCAAGCTTTATCATCCATCTGATTAGTTGACGTCTACAAAATCTGTGAATGATGCATAAACTACATTAATGTTTATTTCTTTCAAGATCACTTTTATCTTCATCAATGTAATTAGGATATGGCCTTCCAAGAGGTCGCAAGGATATTGACATGCGTTGGTATTTCCAGAAAATATCACAACCGGTCCGTACCCAGCCCCGTCATCGCTTCTGCCTGGCAGAATCGGCCAATTTTACAAGTACAATGGCAGCCTAACGACGCCACCTTGCAGCGAAGTCGTCACCTTCTTTATTTTCAAAGAAACTCAATCAATATCCGAGTCCCAAGTAAGATTCGCATATGAAATTTGGTATTCGTGAGAGAATATAGGTGGTAATGCTTTACGCTTAGAATGTCTTGGGCATCTTGGCTTTGAGCATCGTCACGTCGCCTCAAAGATTGTATTTATTTCACAAACAAGTGTCGTCATCTGTTTTCGAAAGTCATGTTAATTATTTAAATCGACATGGGGCACGTCTTCGCCTTTGGCGAACTGTACGTAGTAAGAAATTCTAATGAAGCAAAGACCTACTCACATAATGCATTAAATGTTTAATTCTTTACCTTTAGAATTGAAGTTCAGTAAAAAACTCACTGTTTGTCCGTGTGAAGGTTTAAAATCGGTTAAACGCCTTGAGAACATTGAGCACGAACCTAAATACAATCTCATTTGCAGAGAGTGTCATAACTATCAAAAATATATTCGATGGATCTCTAAATGCATCCATTTTACAGGAGAAACAGTTCAGTGTTATTTTGTCCGGTATGGCCATCAGCAAATTAGCAAATTGTGCTCCTTGTGATAAATTTAGCGGATTTGAAAGTGTAACTGCTTTAATTCTTTCATTCTTCGAGGGAGGTTTCAGTTTGATCTCAATTTCTAAGTCAACTTTATCCAGCAATATTTTTTTGTACCAAATACTTCAAGTGATATAATGACAGAAAAACTCAAACTAACACTGCAGATTAATATGTCAGTGTTAGAGTTTACAGCGAAATTTAAGATATTTTATTGTTATTAAACTCATCTTCCTATGGAAAAAATCTCAAAAAGAAAAGGTAGAATTTGCAGTGTTACTTTTTGAAACTAAAAAATTATTTGATCGAACTTGGGTACCTACATGATGATTTATCCGGCGGAAGTAGTCGTACCATCTTTCATTATTCAAATCAACTGTTAACTAAACACGAGCATTTAAAATTTATTCTACTGGCTTCATCACTAGAGTAGAAGCTTGAGGTAATATTGAGAGAAGTCTCACATAGGTCGATCGGTCATCGTTTTAGTGTTGTGTTTACTAAGACGATGCCACCGGTATTGCACAAAGAACAAAGCCAGGATTGTGTTACTCATTACTGGTGAATAATCTTCGCTACACTATTGAGTACGCTTATAATAGTGGTCTCAAGATTTAACGGTTATAGTTTATCCATTCCTGTCTTATTCTTTCGATATTTTCCTTAAAATCATTGGGCAGTAATACGTGTTTGTTGAATTGAAAGTGAAGGGGTTTTCAAGTGAAGAGATAGATATTAATGCGTTTTCAAATACACAACTTAATAAAACCTTATGCCGTGTTGAGAAGTGGGAAAAAATATTATAACTACCTTCCGCGGAGATCACTTTGGCAAGTTACAGCTGGAACAGTTAACGCAATGGTCACTCCAACTCACTTTGCAGCTGAAACAGTGCGCGCAATGATCAATGTAATTCACTTTACAACTAGAACAGTTAGCGCAGTGATCTCTTAACTTCATTTGACAGCGGGAACTGTCAACGTAGCGTTCTATCTCACTCACTTTACAGCTGGAACACTCAGCGCAGTGATCCCTCTCACTCACTTTACAGCTGGAACACTCAGCGCAGTGATCCCTCTCACTCACTTTGCAACTGGAACACTTAGCGCAGTGATCCCTCTCACTCACTTTACAGCTGGAACACTCAGCGCAGTGATCCCTCTTCCTCACTTTGCAACTGGAACACTCAGCGCAGTGACCCCTCTCCCTCACTTTGCAACTGGAACACTCAGTGCAGTGATCCCTCTCACTCACTTCACAACTGAAACACTCAGTGCAGTGATCCCTCTCACTCACTTTACAACTAGAACACTCAGTGCAGCGATCCCTCTCACTCACTTTACAACTGGAATACTCAGTGCAGTGATCCCTCTCCCTCCCTTTACAGCTTCAACAGTTCCGGAGCTTGCGTGACACTCACGGCGAGCCGCTGGTTGACAACTTCAGGAACCCTCAGCCACTCAACGGCAGACAGGTGCGTCAGATCTTACGGCTTGGCTTTTTCTTAATGCCTTGCTTTACTTGTTGCGAGAGCTTGGTGCGGACGAGTTCAGGGCTCATGAATGAATTTCTTGTGCACAGTTATATAATTTTCAAATTCAGCGCTAATCGACTCAAAAATTATCGAGGTTTTCCTCGAACGGAATATATTTTTCATTCGCAATCCTCAAATTTCCAGAGGTGGTAAGTACGGAAAAATTACCTTTAACTAATAACTCTCCATTATAGCCAGTTACTATTTGAGACTTAATTGCTGACATGCACTTGAAAGATGAACAACTTTCATCTGAACTGCAATGTTAAGCACATTAAGCAGTATTTATTTCTGTGGACTTCGTTCATTAAGATTATGAACAATCAATGTTCCTAATACAAGCAGAGCTCATTTGAGCTCTGAATCGAAATCTGAGGTGCAAATTTCACGTGGTCACTTCATTGCTCTTCTCATGAGGCAAAGTTTTTAGAAACAAATGAAGTAATTCTACCAACTCTGATTAAGTCACATGATCATGGTCTCCACGGAGCTTCCATTGGTCGTTTTGCCCCCCGTTTTTCAAAAGTCGATTCAACGACGTAATTACCTTGTGCAAATTATTTTCGTAAGGGCCATTTGCCCTAATATTCTACTTCTAAGTGTGATCTAAATTTTCAATCGTTTATGTCTAGTTTTGTTCTTCACACATAACATGTTTCGTACATCTAAAATCAATGCCGCATTTTGATGTGATGTAAAAATTAATGATCAAATTTTAATATGCAATTTTGGAATTGATTTCTGAAAATAGTTTCAACGTCATTCGCACATCATTCACATTCGTCAAGGTGGCAGGTTCAATACGCTGGTCTTTCTGCTCCCTTTGAAGCATTTTTGGGCGCACATAGTTGTATATTTTCCAAGAGTTTTTGAACGTACACATAACATAAAATGGAAAACTTACGGGAGAGAAAATATTTGTTCCCGTGAGTAAAAAAAATCAAAGCATGAAGAAAAAGGAAATTAGAATGAGTTGGGCGTTTGCAAAAGCAATTTATACGAACAGTTTTCTCGATTTCGAATTCTCATGCACTTTGTATGGCACAAGGAGGAATTACGAGTATAATGATGAGCAAAATCGATTGATCAGGTTTGACTGATCGTCTGGTCCATCAAAACAAAAGATGCAGGCCTCCAAAAAATCCAAAACTCACCACATTGAATAAAAAGAACGAAATTGATAGCGTTCAACCCTCATATCTGAACATACTTTCTGTTAGAAGTTGTCTACATAAGATGAGAATACAGAAAAAGAACGCGAAGAAACCATCGATGTCTGAAAAGGATCAACGCTTACATGTACTATGGATGAAAGAACTGATTAATTGAACATCGGCTGACAGTAGGCTTCAGAATTAAATTTTTATTCAGACAGAGTGATATCTGCCAAAATTGTTAGGTTTGTACTCAAAGACAAAATTCTCACTGAGAAGCTTTGATAATGCTGCGTCTTCGTTTGGGACGCATTCAAATTCAACGCTATACTATGTGACGATTGCTCTGCGTCTTGTTCAACACAAAGTGAGCCGGCACCAAAGACGTAAATGAAAAAGTAATGTCCCATACTACGGGATAAATCATTGGGCAAAAATTTATTTTTCAATGAAATACTTGTCCATGACCCTCCTCAGATTAGCCATCACAATGGTTCCAACGTCGTCGTGTTTTTGTTTAGGACACGCTGTCTCAATCTCCTGTCATGAACGTTATTGAGCTAATGTGCGTATGATAAATTCTCATAACTGGGCATTTCCTGATGTTAATATCACTAATGATTATATCAAAGTTAATATACTTCACTCTAAGACTTTGCCAAGCCGAAATAAAGCTCAAGGATCAACAACTAAATATTGGGTTTTGTAAATTCTAACTCGTTGGGATTTTCTTCGTCGAATCCATATTTTGAAAGAGTGGTATTAAAAACTCTCGTAGGGACAATTTTTTCCATGCATTTTGATGAATATTACAAGTATATGTTTGATTTTTTTACACTGCTACAAAATTTGGCTTTGTTCTGATATGTTAAATGATAAAACAAGAGTAGGCATGATAATGCTCTACATTGGGAAGCGAAAGTGCTACCGAGGTAAAAAAAAACAAAAAACAGATTCACCTCCCGCCAAAAAATTAGGGCACCTAACCGGAGGCGCCACACAATTGGCACGGCAAGCGAAAATTAAATTTAAATTGAAATTTCATGTAAACTGGGTCTTACGAGGTCATCTGACTACAACTCTCCTTTTTTTAACTCGTTGGGTGATATTGAGAGAAAGTTGCAGTAACAAAAGTGTTTCTTACAATATGAACGGACGAAGTTCAGAGGGTTAAACTGAAAATGTAGAAAAAAAAGGAGGAAGGCAACTGTTTATACAATCTACTTGTAATAACTGTTATTTGGAACTTTTATGCATGTAGGAGAATTAACCTGTCACGGTGATGTATTAGTGTTAGGTGTGTTTGTTTCTTGCTCTGGTATGGGGGTGGTAGTAAAAATAAATTCTGGAA